>JXSR01S044466.1:7299-19154 GCA_000969725.1 Ophiothrix spiculata | reverse complement strand
ACGAAATAAAGCACAACTAAACTTCTCTAGGCGTTATGCTTTTCGTCAAAGACAATAGCCTATCCTATACTTTGATTGACAGGCCTCTTTTGTGCGGTAAAATTAATTCGATACTTCTATTGTCATTTACGATTTAGTTAACAAAATCCTTTGTCCTTTAATGAGATAGCGGACAGAACATTTGAACTAAGCTAGTGTATTTAGTAGCTCAGAAAGAACTATATAGAGGCCCTGCATGTGACGTAGAATACCGTAAATATGGCGGATTACTCAAATGCATTCAATAGAAGTGTGACCATTACCAAACACTTAATTTTTGTCCCTTCAATAAAAATGCACCATTATCAGTAGATTAATTACAGTGTTTTGTTAAATGGACTGCGATACGCCATATTTACGGGAAAGGTCATCAGTCCAAATCCTTTGTTTGGTGTCAATCGATAAAAGCATGCAAGGCCTCTATTAACTGACACATCCAAATAATAATTTACGTGGTTGATATTTTCATTAATTTTACAATTAAGTTAACGCCTGGGATTTTTCTTTGTGTGAAATATACCGTTAAGTTGTACTTCCGTGAAAATTGTCTCTCGTAAAATGAACGCGTTTCTAATGTTGAAGATTACAAAAATTGAATTCACGGTAGGTAGCAATACAAATTGTAAATCGTTTGTAGTGGGTTTACAAAATTGTCCAATCATTGCGTCCAAATGTTTTTTTAAATATAATTAGACCTCCCAATAGGCTTACATGGACTGGTGAACGCAATAAAAAGGAATTACGTTTTACACATATGCCTTTTTTTTTTAATGAGAAACTAATTTGTTACCATACGTAAACGCAACATTTGAATAAGCCTATTGTAAGCCATTAGCCCTGTTCAAATTGTCTAAAAGTTATCTCATTAACAGACAAGGTATTTAGTTTACAAATAGTTTACAAATTGTTATTGACAAAAGAAGTATGGGATAGGCTTTTGTGGTCAAATTTTTAGTTGTGCTTTCCTTCTTGTAAACACGAAGATATTGTTACGGATTGCAATTTATCAAGTGGGGATTATCTTTACTAATAGAATAGAATAAGAAATCGGTTAACAAAATACTTTACAACAGATAACAAAATGCACGGACGAAACATTTGAACAGGCCTATTGTATGTAGGTGAAATGTATTAAAGCAAGGGACCGCACTGACGAATATTACAGATACTGTCATCAGGATCACACTGTAAAACTTGTGTTTAGCGAGGAAGCACATTTTGCCTTCACTTTGTAAACATGTTTTGATATTAACATCAAGGTGTCATTTCGCTAAACATTGATGTTTAATTACTATACATTGACAATTTTATTTCTCCCACAGGTACTGTTGGTAACAATCTCAGCCGTCACAAGTCCTACAACCAGCGCCATGTTGATAATATCACCTTACCAACGTTATATAGAGGTCTACTGTGAGTTTCACAGCGGATTTCTAGTTTCAGGCGCATACAATCTGATCATAATCATGTCCTGTTGTTACTATGCCTTCAAGGCACGACAGGTACCAAGTAATTACAACGAATCCAAATTCATCGCAGTGAGCATCTACTCGACATTCCTCGTCATCCTAGCAGCGGTGACTGTATACACTACTGCAAGTGTTGCAGTCCACAAGATCGCGTCTTTGTGCATGGCCTTATTACTCAACGCATTTCTTACACTCTTGGTTTTATATTTACCAAAGTTGTATGCTGTGCATTTTAATGTTGAAGACATGGCCGTGGAAGACTGGCGAACAATGTCAATGAGTGCATCTGGGAGAAACCAAGGAAATGCTAATCAAGTTCACCCTGTCAATGATTATACTCAGTGAATCTTGCAGTATGCAACAATCAGTCGATAAACGCACACAAACCAATATGAACATACGGGGAAGTAAATTAGTCCGTGTTTCTTGAATCATAAAAATGTACTAAATCTTGCTGAATATTCGAATGAACTTACATTCAATGTTTGTCTCATGTGTTAGCAACAAAATTAGACCAAAATAATTATCATGAAGTCATGAAGAATTCATGTTAAAAATATTACTACGCAGTGATTAGGTCTTGGGTCAATCTTAATCAAGTCTCTTACTCAATACAAAACTACCAGTTAACAATGTTGAAGAATACAAGGGATATTGCTATGGATCTCGTAGCAGAGTCTGATTGATTGGTGCATACTTCAAGGTTTTTTGAGTATAGATACTTGGTAAATGGGTACCCAGCCTAGTTCAAGCATAATAAAAAGTCCAAAAAAACAACCATGCTCAAAAAATTAGAATATATCACGTCATAATGATTTGTTCAAAACGAGAACCCGATAAATCTCGTGTAAGTGTTACGGCTCTTCAATATGAATTTTGCCTGTTAAGGTACCAGTTATGAAACTAATCAAATTGTTTTGAAATTTGGTTCCAATGTTCAGAGGGGCCGGATGCAACTATCTGACAAGATAAAAAAGTGAAAGAATATACCCGCGTACGTGTTTTAAATGGAATTCGGTAGAACCGTAAGCGAACAGGTTCAAAAGCACTTACTTTTGAAGCTACAGGTACCTGTACCAATTTTTTACAAAAGTATCACATTTTTGTATTAGGCCTTATAGAAAAACATGTTATTTACATTCTTTAAAAGATAAAATATGAAAAACAGGCTTCTCATACAAAGTCGGACAAATTATGTACCACTTGTCAACATTGTTTTCTTTTGACTTGTGGCAAGTGCAATGGAACAATGCAGAAATATGTTTGCAATTGACTGGTAGTAATAAATAATTCATGACAGACATGTTCAAAGCTTTTGCGTCCAATCAGATAACGAATAATGATGGATATTCATAATGCAGAATACCATATAATGTTTTGCTATTATGGCCTTTCTCCACCCTTCAATCTATTGGTTGTATGAATGCAAATCCTTTTACCTCTTATCATGAATGGAAAGACCCAAAACTTGTAATGAGGTGTCCTAGCTTACAAATCTACTATAGAAAAGAATCGAACATATACGTTATGACACATACGTTATCTTAAAGGAGGAATACAATGGACCTTGGTTAACAATAATCTCCCATGCACTGTTTCTTCTTCAGAAACCATAAGAGTTTGCGATTTTGTATGTTTTTTATGAGTTATTAGAAGTTGAAAAATCATAATTTCTGACACCAAAGTTGCACGCTTTATCGGAGAATGAGCCTTTTGCATACTTCGTATTTTCCGGGTCACTAAATCTTTAAGGGCGATGAAACCCCAATGGCAAGAATTATCTTATATATGGATATCAAGACAATTAATCACTACTGACGCTTTATATGATTCGAAATTCCCTATCCAGCATGTTGAATTGAAAGCATTGGAATATGCAATGTCTGTCATGCATAATACTTCGAAGTCCCTTTCAAATGGGTTTGTTCTCTACTACGCCCGTTGATTTGATCCGTTAGAGCAGTATAGACCCAAGAAGACTGTAGACGATAAACTAGTAGGAAATGCTATAATCCATATGTCTTTTTGAACTACAACACGTCGGAGTATCAAATTGGTCTAATTGCAATCCCTGTTCTACTACCAATTCAGAACAAAAAGAGATATTCTGAAAAAATGTACATCTCTGAACAAGTGAAATGCAAGTATAGTAGCTTTTATTTAGAAAATAAACAATTTGGAAAATCCACTATTTCGAAACCTGCTTATATCTCGCCAATTGTAGCTCAAATTCAGCAAAATTTAGATATATTACAAATTATATTCTTAGGTCTTAACTCTGCAATAATCGTATCCTGTCAATCAATAGGTACTTAATATATAATGAGGTGTGATTTTCCAAAAAAACAAACAAGGAAATCATTATGAATGTATTATTTTTCACTGTACTTTTCACTGTGTGAATCCTCCTCGAAGCCATGAGACTTAAATCTAAAATAAAATGGAGCTCAACAAAAATGAGAATTGTAGTCAGCACCTTTTTGTTGTTATTTGCATAGAATTTTAGGCGCTACTGTGTTATAAATCCGACAGATCTAACGGTTTCCGACAACTGTTTACGATAGAAAATATATCAGTTTCAGAAAATATGAAGTAAACAAATGATATTTATCAAACAAAAATTAATTAAAAATCATCATGTATATGACAAAATCAATAGAGTGTGTCTATCGAAATCCAGTAAGTCTATCGGAAATGTTTCACAGTCGTGCCTTACATTATAATTTTTTTTATTTCAAAAAGCCTTAATACAAACACATATTGTTTTGAAAAATACACTTGAAAACAATACCATTCGCATTTATATATTTTTATTGCATCTTGTATTGGTTTGAATACAATTTTCCGACTCAATAGCAAAATATGTATAATTTATAGTGTAATGATTATTTATACATATTATACAGTATAAACATTATAGTACAAGCAAAAGTATTAAATACAACATCTATAACATTGTTTGATTTGTACAATAACAGAAATATATCCCATGGTAATTTAGCAATCGTCCATTGGAGACAGATATTTGTACACGGTGTGTCATAAACATGTGTACGTAAATGAATAGAGAGAGACATAATTATAATGACTTTGTCGTAAAACCAAAAAAAAAAGAAAAAGAAAGACACTTTACATCACAAACAAGTGTTAAATTCAACAGGGTACAAATCAATGAGGGGCCCCTGTATTAGTCAATCAATTCTTGCCACTAAATTTCTCGATATAATAATGCTTTCAACCATCAGCAGATCTGAGGGTCAAACTATACTTCTAATGGGCTACCAAATATTTGGTGCAACAAGTCTTTGTTATCTTATCTGAGACTGATATATATATAATTCAAATGTATTTCCTAATAATAATGGAGGCTTCGTGATGAAAAAAAACACATGTGAGGAGTATTTGGTGAAAATGTTTGGTGATTAACAACGCTAAGTATCCGTTATTGATTAGAAATTCATTGCAGTTATATGTTAGATTATAAGATAACAAAGATTTGTTGCACAAAATATTTAGTAGATCAAACTGAACTATAATTTGACCCTAATTGGTTAACAGTTGATTGCATTAAACTCCTGATATAGTACAACCCCGCGTATCGTAACAATGCATTAGATTGGCATACGGGAACTTGAGATATATTCCCTGCGCTATGTTGTGCGCAGAATGTCACAGATGTCACCTATTTAAAGTATGGTACGAGGATATGCAACAGTAGTCACACATTTTGGTCACGTAGTCATTAAAAATTAGGAATTTAAAACTTAAAAATAAATTACATTTTTTTCTAAAGCTTTGCCGTCTTTTGAAATTTGTTGATGGCGGTTAATGTAACATTTGTTGGATGTATGACAAATTTGGTATACCTGGGATTGTTCTTAATTATAATGTTGATGTTTTAGATCTAATGTGTTTGTTGTCAGGTCCAGGCCCGTAACCAGGATTTTTTCAAGGGGGGTGCGGATTTTCAAACAGTGGACCTTTTGGAGGAAAAAATTTCGTTTTGGTCGACCCTAAACTAATTTTAGTGGTTTTGAAAAAGTGACAAGCAAAAAAAAAAATAAAAAAAGCATTTTGTGCAGTATTTTATTAAAAACCGACCTGCATTTACTTATTTTGGTGATTTGTGTGTTCTTTTGGTGGACATATAGGGACTCTTTGTGGACTTTTTTTGTACATTGTCACATTTGGGGGGGGGGGGGGGTGCGACGCCCCCTTCGCACCCCCTGACTACGGGCTTGGTCAGATCTTAGCACTTTCTGCCTTTACATAGTAGTTTACGTCAACTATGAGTGCCAAATTCTGTGGAATTGTCTCTTCTATAATTATGTTCGCATATTTTACATCCAAGTTCTTATCAAAAACTGTTACAAATCTTTAAAAAACGCATATTTACAAAAACATAAAAACACAAATGAATTACTTCAGCCTATATTGCACTTACCCATATATTAATCTAACAGCAAACATAGAAATGTGTTTGTTTTACTTTGATTTGTAAAATCATTTTTGATTTTTGTTAAATGTTTTGTGTTTGCAATTCTTCTGAAATATTTGTTTCTTATTGCAACCAATATGCATCTTTATTTTATTTTTTGAAATTTGTACAGGGTGTTCCAATAAAAACGCAACAAACTTTGATATTGTTTTTTCTGTGAAAGCAGGGTACAATTTTGAACAAACTTTATAATAATGTAGTTAATTATACAATTGGCTTTTTGTTTGTGTTATTTGGCTCTCTGAATAAAAACCCTATGGCCCATTTTTAAAGACCCTCAAAATCATTGTTTTCTGATTTGTTAATCTTAAAGATTTACCGTTGGTGAAACATAACAGGGAAAAAGTTGAATAGAAATGGCTGAAACATCACCTGATAAGGAGAAGTATCTCCTGGACTCACTTCATGACTTTATGATTCGACTTAAATAGGATTAAACGGGTTGGTGACGCCAGTTGATTCGACACTGTGTTGTCCTTTGAAGGACCAGATGAATCATGAACTTACTTGAGTTCAGTATCTTCTGATTTGCACTTGGTTTGTATTAAGACTTGTAACTTGAAGTTTTATTGGTTCACATTTTTCATTAAAATACATTTTGGACTATTGTTTGGGGAAATCGTACCATAACGTACCCGATAATCTCACCTGAAGTGACAGATTAATGGAATATGAGAGTATCATGAAGATCCATTTTTTAATTTAAAAAATTGGCATGTTTTCAGTTGGATTGATTGAGTTTTTAATGGTTTCATAATAGACTCACCAGGTATACACTGTATGCAGCGCCCCATGAAGGAGCATTCGCACAGGGGACCCACGGCTTTACGTGACTGTCCAACCACGGAGCAAGTAGAGTAAAGTTTCTTGCTCAAAACCGTTACATTCTCGTCAATTCAAGCGCTGCATCTCATTAATCGTGATTATATTCTTACAAAGTGGACCAAAGTCGATTTCGAGCGCTTTCTTAAATTGTTCATAACTCCAGACCGGAGTAATCAAATTAGATGGAACAAAAACAATTTTGTAGAGGTAAATCAACGCTTTTATAAATCGTATAGCATGAAGATTATATCTAGCGGCAACTATTTTTAATAGTTTTTATTTGCTCGTTGCGTTTATATTGAGACAAGCTGTATAACTCACTCTCCTGAACCATAAAAAAATAGAAAGGGCGGAAATTTTTTGCATCAACTAAAATATTTCTATTGCAAGATGGTATATAAAATCAATAACTTGGATAACAAATCAGTTAAACATCTTTAATACTTTTATACGACTGTAAAGTCTTGGTGGTAACTAGATGTTACAGGGTGTGTGTTTCTATCCATCAAGATTTGAATTTCAATTTCATCACTGCTACTACTGAAACTTTCTATTTCCCGTCCTCCTCCGTCAGGTTCTGTCCTTCGAATTCGTTGTGGAGGTGGAGGCGGAGGCGGTGGAGGTGGAGGTGATGTAGGAGGATAAGATACATTATTTTCATTAGAACTATAATGTCCATTAGTTTGGCGATGCTTTGGATTGAGGGGATTGGTTTCTGGATGCATCATATTTAGTACTGGTGTTTTTGCATTGTGGCGCTGCAATGGGCGATATATATGGTTCCCTTCCGGTTCACTAATTGAGCCTGAAAAAAGATAGAAAACTGAGCATTAATACTGATCAACACATTCAACTCATCCAAATAAAGTTGTCACTTCTAGTCTTTGTCGTTATTGTGTCTCATGGTAGCACAAAGTATTTTTAAAGTTGAAGAGAAGATCAAATCAATTATGTTTTCGGTCCCCGCCCATTTGTGTCTTTCCAACACAAAGGCAGCCGAAAAAAATCGCTGACAACATTATATATCGCTTATTTGCAAACGCTTTCATGATACCATATCTAACATCCACCGATGCCCGGGGGACAGCTGATATTTGTGACCGGGTAACCACCCGCATACTGAAGGTTCCAAAACTGACCCTTTGTGAGATCAAAATTGGCAAATGAATAAAATGATACCCTATCTGATACCATACGCAAATGTAACGAAAAGATTAGTACACAAATGAAGTAAAACTGTATATCTGTACACCATTTGAACAATGTTAAGAAGAGTTACTAGGTAATCGAAGCAATTTATTGGCAATGTAGACACTAAAATCATCGATTCAACCATTCTTTCTGTATAAGATACAATATCAGAGAAAGCCAAATAAACACCTCACAAAAGATAAGTGAACAGTTAGTATGACCCCTATAAATCCAAGAACGAGTTCTCAAAGTCCAGTTATATTGACATATATGAAAAGTATGCAATCTCAGTTAAATGTTAACCCAAAATTTGACATCAAAACCCTTACCATTATTTTACACCAGCCGTTTGAAAAATCTATCTCAGTTTTCATTTCTCACATTTTGGGTAAACCCGAAGTGTTAAAGAGCATCACCACAATGCTTCTAGTGGAATCGATAGACGATCGATGTTTTTCATATTGCATAGGGTACAGAGCTGCTGTTGTCTCATGCATGCTGATCTTATCTGTTTTACCAACTTAAACACATGTATCCTTTTTGATAATTCTGGTTTGCCTTTTTTTTTTGTCACGTGGCTATAAATATAGGCCAAAAAGCCTTTTTTCAAAAACCTTTTGACGCATCTTGATATGCCGATGTTATATGCTTACGTCAAGAGCGGGGTAGGTTCTGATTAACGTGACCTCTTACTCGGTTTCTTTCTGTTGACCCATTTGGCCGCTGTTGTTGGCGAACAACCGACATTACGGGCTGCGGCTCTTCAATTGATCACCAGCTTCTACAAGCCCTGTTATTTTCCCCCGTGCAGCAATTCAACTCAGCTATGTCGTTCCTTCTGAAACATCTCAACAAATCGATAAGAAGTATACGCTTTGCTGCTTATTGATTTTCTTCATATAATATTTCAAATTAACATTTCTTGGCCATGCAGAACGAAAAGAAATTGAATTCCCCGCGCATTTTATTTTGCTATAAACAACCTTTATTCAAGGCGTTACCTTTAGTAGGAGTAGAGATGGCCCTTTTTGTGTATTACCCTATGTGAGAAATGAAAACTGACATCCAAATTTCAAATGGCTGTTGTAAAACAACGATAACAGTTTAAGATGTCAAATTTGAGGTCAACATTTAGCTGAGATTGCATATATGTCAATATTGTTTGACTTTGAGGGTTCGTTCTTGGATTTATGGGGCTCAAACTAACTGTCCACTTATCTTTTGTGAGGTGTTTATGATACCCTATGTGAGACTTGCAAAGCACCAGGTTGATTTTGATACCTTAAAATGCAAATCTGTAAGCCAGTCCGGACTCACATTTTTGGGCACGTGGGTGGTTACCCGGTCAAAATACAGAGTCCCTCTCCCTAGGGCGGAGGTGTTGTTCGTTCTGAGTTGCCATACGTTGTCTATCACTAGCTAAATTCTCAGAAATCATTAGGGATAAGTTTTGAATTATTATCTGCAAATATTGATGTTAAAACGAAAATATTATTAGGTAGACTAGAGTCTTAATTTTTACCTTTACTTATGTGACAGTGATCCCGACTATAATTATAATCCGGAGCATCTCTGTCCTCATAGCAGCTCTGTGTGGCGCTATAATCATTGTATGGCAAAGAAATATAACTCTGTGAGGCACTTTCGGCTGGATGGCATGAATAGGTTTCTGCGTAGGAGTCTCCGTCAAGATCGCTACCTTCTAGATGTGATGGGCTCTGACTTCTATGGTCATATCTAAAAAAAATTAATAGACAATGTAATGCATAAATAAATGAAGAGCTTACCCTTCAAACCTTAGTCCTAGTTCAGGGCTCATAATTGTTCAAACCATGAGTCACATTATTATCCCAAATCTCTCGCCCGGGTACTTAATTTCAAAATTGATATTTTGATAAAAATGGGAAGTTACAGACCTGAAGTATCTAGTAATAATCTTATGCAAAATTTATGACTACGTGACCCAAAAAAACGAAGTAGGTTCAACCTGGACTACGTAAGGCTGGTCACGACCATTTGAAGTACATTGTTCCAAAAACGACAAAACAAATCCGGCAGTTTCAATTACCCCCTTTTTATTGATCTAATTAGAAGGGCAAATTTGCCTACTTTCTGTCAAAACGTGTTAGGTCCACTACATTTCTAAAGTTGATTCAAGAAAATGTTGACATTACAGATTTAAATTTTTCATGTTTTTATGATCCTTGATAATGTCTCTATCTTGATAATATTAGTCCTTGGAAAAAATAAAATTGTTTATAAAAGAAATTAAAAAAAAAAATAATCGAAATTTAAAATTATGGATTTGAAGGTGCAATTCATGTTTCTTATGTGATGAAAACATCACCTCGGTTCTAGCTGAATAAAAACAAGAGTACAACAAATTCCGATTAAGTGTTGCATGACAAAAAATAAAAACATCAGCTTAATTCATGAATTATATGCGAAATACAAAATGAACTGTAAAGTAAATAAGGTTTTTGTCAAGACTGTTTTTTCATGTCGACATGTTGCAATAATTTCTTGTCGACGTCGTTATTATGTCGGCATAAAGTTGATATCAGAGAGTGGGTTTTTGCGGGAAAAACGAAATTGTTTGGATAAGCTTAATGACCCGTTTTAGACTCAGTCTTACCTACAATATAGTAATGTGCTATAGTTCCTTTCCTGTCTACGACAATATAGATGATATAAAATTGATATTTTGTAACTTTTTTGTTGTGAACCATCGTAATAACCTTAAAAACGGTTGTAAATGACGAACAACTAATAAGTGTTAAATTATTTATGCAACACTTTAAAGCCCAACTGACAGAAACTTTAAAAGCAAATGGTGATAATAACATGATGTGGATTTGTTATAAGGACAAAAATGCAGCCAAATTATATACGCTTGCACTTTATTAAAGCTTGCAAAACATGCAGATCATGCAAAGTACATATCTTACCCTCTCGGTCTTCGCTTAGGACCCCTAGCAGCTCTCACAGCTTGTTTACTCCCAAAGTAACCTCTTTTTGGTCCTCTTCGGACGGGTTTTACCCTCGGATTTGTTGACGGCTGTGTTATCTGTTTTACTCCCATAAGTTCACGTTCACGTTCTAGTGTCATATTGTAATTATCATTAATAATTGGTTCAATGTGATTTATGTTTCCACTTTGTGAGCGAGGAAACGGTGTGTTAGGTTTATTTGGTATCCTTGGTCGAGCACCTAGAAAAGTGAAAGTAAAGTAAAGATCAGGCGAAGCAGTACAATAAGTTAGTCCTGCTGATTAAGTTATCTTTATATACAACCCCATGCATGCTATGCCATTGCAAATACAACCTTTAGTTGAAATTCTCGCAATAATACGTTTTCTGCTTCCTATATAATCAGAGGTATATGTTGGTTTAGTTTTGAATAAGATTTGACCAATTTTGAAATTTCAACCCTTGTTTTGGATGACATTTTGTTTCATGCAAATTAACCAATTTTGACAAGTCTGCATTTTTCTACATTTTGAATATGTTGTTTGGGAGGTCTTCATGCACAAGGCTTAGAAGTGGGACAAAATCCAGATATAAATTAATCACTAGCAGATCAATATCTCTTTCCGCTACACGTAATTCGCATAAAGAATACAAGTATCCGTATTGAATACTTTACTTTCAATTAGACAGCATGTGTATGCAACACTGACCATCGGAAGGCCTGTGTTGAGGCAGAGAGATGTAAAATTTTACATCTCTCTGGTTGAGGCTATGAATACCTGAACGGCAAAGTTGTAAAAAAAATCAGTAACCCGATTATTTAGGTGTCTTTACTCTTAAATCAATCTATTGAACGTTTAAAAT
>JXSR01S044459.1:28966-39080 GCA_000969725.1 Ophiothrix spiculata | reverse complement strand
TTCTTACAGGCAAATTTGATTTTTAAAGAAAAGCAATTTTATTTATTGAGGATAATTCATGCTGTTAAAAGGTGGAAGTTTACAAGGTCAAGGAGGAAATTTGTCCATAGGGAATTTATGAGTGCTGTGGGAGGGGGAAGATGACTAAAGAAATTCTGATTATGTTTTGGTTTAATGACGTAGAGGGTGACCACTCATCGTTCGTTCATCTCAGGTGTTCTTTTGTCTCAGATCAGCAGTAACTGTGCCAATCTTCATTTTACGCTACCAGTGAAAATGCATGCAAAAGTCGTAATTTACCAAAATAAAATTCGGACAGATTTACAACCTTTATACTTGTTTTAAAATACTTGCAAAGTTTCATTTCCATAAATTCAGAAACATGAAATTATATCAGCATCCTGAGGACTACCAATAGAAAACATAGGTGATTATTAATTTTTGAACAGAGTTCAACTTTTACCTCAGGAAACACACAACTAAATCAACGCTTTTGGCGTGTACAGAGCAATGCTATTGCGATGTTGTATTGTACTCAATAAAGTAAAAGCTTCAAAAATGGCGGGAACTAATACTTTGGGTGAAATTTCTTTTTAATCATGTTCTGTGGTACCATTGTACTAGTCAGACTGGTTATAGATTACCATAATATTGCTGTTTTTGTGAAATTTGAGATCTGATTTTTAGTGTCTAGGGAAATTTTGTAGTGGGTTGGAGAAAATAAAATTTGAGCATGTCCTTTGTTCGAGGCGACCTAGCCAAAAATTAACAATCATAATCTCAAAAGAAATGCAAGAGTTGAAACAACCAGTCGCTTTATAGCCAAGATATCCAGCATGATCTGGAAGCTATTTTGCATAGACGGAGAATAAATATGTGATCTATTTAGTGGTGGGTGTCATTAAGGCACCCCTCCCCGATGGGGGGGGGGGGCAAGTATCCCTTCAAATATGATGAAAAGGAAATCATGTTTGAAGAGATACTTGGCACCGGGGGGGGGGGTTGTCACCCTGGTCCATTTTCTAGCTACAAGCTCTCACGCCCCAAGCAAGGCACACCATTAGTAGGCCACCAAAGAGTCGCTGCCCGAACGGCGATTTGGTCCCCATACTCACGTCTATGACGTATTCAGACTTTTTTCGTGATTTTCAATAGTGAGGTTTAGTGAGTTCAAGTTGGGTTAGAGTTAGTGTACATCCTTATAAGCATTATTAATGAAAAATCTAATAATTTTTTGCGGTACTACAATATTGAATCGATGCAAAATGGAAATGTCATTTACCTTGTCATCTGTCCTGAAGGGCTAATTAAATGACTGCGTGTTCAATAATCTAGCCAATAGTAATTTGCAATTACTTTAATGTTCTCTTACAAGGACACAATGTTCTTGAAGTAATATTACATTGTTGTTGTAAGAACATTGAAGTATGTGCAGATTACTATTTAGAGATTATAATGAACTTGTGAGGGTTGATGACCACTGATCTAGCTAGACTTGAGCAAGTCTTCATAGGGCTTTATTGTTTTTAGAGTAACAGGGATGTGTCTCTGTGTGAGGGGCCATTGAATGAAAATATTTCAATAAAAAATATGGTATTCTAGGTTTGAAGATTTAACAATTGGGGGGTCATTGAGGTAACAATCTAATATTGAATGTTCAAGTAAAATTGTTAAAATGTGTGCATAATGTGCAAAAATTAGAAATATAGGCATTGGAATTTACATTTAAATGTCAAACAGCAAAAAGCAAATGCTAGTTATTAAATGTTCCTTTGTCGTTTTTTACTGTTCCCAAACGCCAGTTCTTGCACGTACTCAAGTTCCTAACGCACGATGAACAGTGCACCGACTTGAGTGTAATGCATAAACGCACCTCCGTGTATGCTGTGCCGTGCGTGACACGCTTATTTGAATATCAACTATGGATTCATCATGAATCAACAACGGTACGCTCCTGTATAAAGAGATAAAGTGAGTTGTTGAATACATGATCAAAGCGACACGGAGAGGTCTAGTTCGACACTAGCTCTGACACTCAACTGATCATTTCATCACCATGCCATCATCTTGATTTTGCTTTACTGTGACTGAGAATCATGAAGACTTGAGGTTATGAATTCCGTTTTTAATTTCTTTATGCACAAACTTGAGAGAAATATCCAGTCTGAGCAAGGTAAGCTTACTTGAAACTCATGAAGTATGGTTTGCATTGCACCTGCCATTGCATGCATGCACAGCTCCGTATAGGTGTAAAATTCATGATTGCACAAATTTATGGTCTCAGGCTTGCTATTCATGCTTGTATTGCTCATCCGTCCACAACACAAATTTCAGTAAAAATATAACAAAACAAATTTAGTGCTAAATGACATTCCCTACAACAGAATAATTCCACTAGTGTCGGCTTTTCCAGATTTGTTTGTACATGGACAGCTGATCAAAATGTGTTTGTGAGCTGAGTGAGTCGGCCTAGCCCAGCTAGGCTGGGTTGACCGACGCACGGTCTTAAATCGCCTGGAAAGAGCCCAATAAATTTTATGATATTTTTGCAGTATTGGCTTAAAATCAAGTGTCATATTAATGTTTATACTTATTTCACTTTATAATTTAAATGAAGTAAAAGAATGTAAACATTGCTCAAACTTATTTATATCCTGTGCTTAAACGCAGCATTGTAAAAAAGTAGTTCCTTTTGTTTACATGTTTCAAACTTCAGTGCTGTCTGTCATCTATCGTGTCATAATGGATGGGCGGAGTTACAGTAAGAACCATTAATTTAATTATAAGCCACACCCACTGAATAAAAATTATTTCATTAGTTCTTAATTATAGTAGTTTACATGGATACTTGTTGCATACAATATCCATTGTGCAAAAAAAAAATAACTGCTCATAAACCTTGCATAAAATACTCATCATTTTCTTACAAACTCTAGCCAAAAACAACCTTGACAAGACTTGGAACTAAGCTAGACAATTACAATATCTCCATACAGCATGTATTACAACTAATCAAGAGTAGGTGACTGTTTGTTTTTCTGAGCCTTCCTGGTGTTATTTGATCTTCCATTTGATCTTCTTGTGAGAGGCCAACAACATGGCTATGGTTACGTGACTCTAGAAATAATAAAGAATATATAGTCTTGTTTGTTTGCCTTCATTGTTTAGAGATACTTGAAGGGTTTTTTAAGGAGAAGTTCTGTTGCTTTATGAACAAATACTTCTAATTTACAGCAATTAAAGTGTTAATCACATTGCAAGTATATTAAAAGTTTAGGTTGCTATGGTATTCATTACTTTACTTTTAAAGGTGTGTTCTTAAATCTTTGATCAGAGCCTTTCAATTCCTGAAGAAGTGGAGTTTTTTTCATGACTTGAATGCTAATTTTAAGTAATATTGAAAAATCCAGAGTTTCCCTTACGTTCTTAAAAAAACCTCAAGTTGTTTGGCTTTCAAACACTCAGGCAGAGGTCTTGATCACAAGTGACGCCCACTGCTGACTTTTCCATGATGATCCATAATAAATCTAAGTCTCCTAAGAATGTTATATATACGTAATCCCCTGACAGAGTCAATATAATGAGCTACCAAATATTTGGTCAACTAGACTACATTATCTAAGATATTATTTCCAGTGTATTTTCTATAAATGGCAACGGAGGCTAGGTGACAAAAATCGATGTAATCAGATATTTTTGTATGTAATGCCAAACATTTGATTGTTTTCATCACGAATCCTCCATTATGATTAGTAAATGCATTGGAATTAATGTAACAATGACAATTTGTGGCTATTTACTTGCTTTCTCCATTTAAAAATAATTTATTACTAATCGAGTCATCATTTCATCAGACCAAGGAATTTGCACACATCAGACTATTGCATTAGGCTGCGATCACGTAGAAGTATACGGTATACTGTATTTTCTATATGCTCGCAGGAATTGATGGGAATTATCCCCTTCGCTAAAAATATCAGTACCTCCCCTGGGAGTGTAAAGTGAATACTGTAAACCTTATACCTTCTATGTATAGTCAAGTTAGCTCAATCGGTAAGGTGCTCGCTTGCGGTACGATAGGTCCCGAGTTCGAACCCCGCTGGTGCCAAAAGTTGAGTGTGCTTGAAATTCCCTTGGACAAGGAACTAACTGCTAATTGTCTGATCCGGGCTGCGATGGTGCGTATGTGGGCTGATCAAGGTTCAGCGCCCCTAGAGGTTGCGGCAGAACCTGAAATGATGCTTGGTGTGGAGTGGAGCTTACTTGGGCCACAGTGGTCAGCGAACACCTGTAAAGTGTGCAGAGGCCGAGTGGTATTACAAATCTGGGAGGCATAGCGCACTATAAATCCCCAGTATTTTTTTTAATCCCCAGTATTTTATGTAGCTCTATGTGATGGCAGCCTTAGGCACTAATTTTCCAGAGATAATTCTTTTCCAGGGATTCTTTACTTCCAGAGCAAAATAAAACTTTGTAGATAGACAGTAAATCATTAAACAAATTTCTACAAAAGCAGTTTTAATCAATACAATATATGTCAGAAATCACCCAGTGCATCTTTAAGTACATTTGTATAATGTTGTTATGTTCGGAACATTTTAAATAGGTCAGACTGTGAAATCATCACCATGTCTCCTCTGAAGTGTCGCACTTCATTTAGAACTAGATTTCATGTATTTCTAGGTTCACAGCTATTTTATTATTGCAGTAGCCATTAACAGTCTAGCTAGATGGAACTGCACTTATGAAACAAAAGTGTTGAAGCACCAGTATTCCTGACCCAGTTTCTCATTACATCAAACAAAGCTGGTAAAATATTGTGCAGTTGATTAAAGCAGAATTTGGTACCCATTGTTTTGTGTATTTTGTATCATCTCAAAGAGTCATTCTAAACCAGTAGCTTAAGTGGTTCTTTTTAAGTATCACAAAGCCACTGTTAGTGCATTAGGAGATACATAAAACAAAGAATTTGTTAACTTCCCAAGAGTTTTAAAAGATTGTTTTTTCTGATTTCTTTTTATTTTACTAGCGCATCAATTAAGACATTTTTTTTTTACTTATGTAACCTGGAAACAAAGATTTACTATTTAAAGTATATCCTGAAGTAAAATTGTTGATGCTTGTATTTAAAAATGCCTTGTGTATAGAGGGGAAATAAAGTGATATTGAAAAAGTTGGAGAGTATCTTGACATCATATTCCCAGGCTCGTAGCCAGGATTGCACACCCCTGGAGTGCGCAATAATGTTGCAATCCTTGACTAAAATGAGGACAGGGTCCAGGGGGCCGCTAAAGGGGTAGCACCCATGGTGGGGGCAATATCATTTTTTTCATTAGGCTACTAGGAATGCAATTCAGCTATTTTGAAACAATCAAATGTTTGCTAATTTATTTATTTTTTTAATTTCGTTATCCCAAATTTTGTTTTTGGCTGTAGAACCCGGGGTGTGCCCTTCCGCACCCCCCTGGCCATGCCAATGAGGAATGAACTAGAAAATGTGAGCAAGGTATGTGGTCCTAGATTTTATGCAAAACACAGAATATAGTCATGAGAAATATTTATTTGGTGGAACATAATCATGTGTTCAGCACTGTTTTTCTCTCCGACTATGAACCACTTGACTTTTTGCAAGTTAGGCTGAAACCATAGTCGGCCTCCAAACAAAATTTTCCCTACCAAACATTTGGTCATGACGTCACCAGATATTTGCCATTGAATTTAAAGTAGGAACGGGTAACAAACATTTGGTCCAATGAAAATAGCAATTCAATAACATGTGCAATCTAGCGCGAAATATTATTTGGTATCAACTCGGTGTTGAAGTTATTTTGTTTGGAGTCACTCATCATTTTGACGACACGACCAAATGTTTGATAGCGAAAATTTTGTTTGGAGGCCGACTATGTTTTCAGCCTTGTTTTCTACATGATGTAGTTCACACAGAATGCACGTCCAGTGACAAATGTATACAAAGTTTTCCTAGGCACGAGGTCCATCAACTTACACACCAAACCCCCTTCTGGGTTTCTTTTATAGTAAAGTGGTGACCAGTCAATGCTAGCTAAAATAGAGGTTTTATGTAATTTGTCTGAATGTAAAATCTTTCAAACTTTTTCATCTCTTGCAGGTGAAACGCTCAATGATGCAGTGAGACGAGAAGTAGCAGAGGAAGTAGGGCTTGATATAGACACGGTCACATTTTATACTACACAGCACTGGCCGTTCCCATCAAGCGCCCTCATGCTAGCATGCTATGCCAGTATCGCACCAGAGTCAACTACACAGGTAGGTTGTAGACACAGTCATATTTCATTTTAAGCAGCACTGTCCGTTCCCATGAAGCGTCCTCATGCTAGCATGCTATGCCAGTATTGCACTAGGGTCATCTACACAGGTAGGTCGTGATATAGACACGGTCACATTATATACTACACAGCACTGGCCGTTCCCATCAAGCACCCTTATGCTAGCATGCTATGCCAGTATCGCACCAGGGTCAACTACACAGGTAGGTCGTGATGTAGACACAGTAAAGCGCCCTCATGCTAGCATGCTATGCCAGTATCGCACCAGGGTCAACTACACAGGTAGGTCGTGATGTAGACACAGTCAAGCGCCCTCATGTCAGCATGCTATGCCAGTATTGCACCAGGGTCAACTACACAGGTAGGTCGCGATGTAGACACAGCCAAGCGCCCTCATGTTAGCATGCTATGCCAGTATTGCACCAGGGTCAACTACACAGGTAGGTCGTGATGTAGACACAGTCAAGCGCCCTCATGTTAGCATGCTATGCCAGTATTGCACCAGGGTGAACTACACAGGTAGGTCGTGATGTAGACACAGTCAAGCGCCCTCATGTTAGCATGCTATGCCAGTATTGCACCAGGGTCAACTACACAGGTAGGTCGTGATGTAGACACAGCCAAGCGCCCTCATGCTAGCATGCTATGCTGGTATCGCACCAGAGTCAACTACACAGGTAGGTCGTGATGTATACACGGTCACATTTTATACTACACAACACTGGCAGTTCCCATCAAGCACCCTCATGCTAGCATGCTATGCCGGTATCGCACCAGAGTCAACTACACAGGTAGGTCGTGATGTAGACACAGTCACATTTTATACTACACAGCACTGGCCGTTCCCATCAAGCGCCCTCATGCTAGCATGCTATGCCAGTATCACACCCGAGTCAACTACACAGGTAGGTCCTGATGTAGACACAGTCAAGCGCCCTCATGCTAGCATGCTATGCCAGTATCGCACCAGGGTCAACTACACAGGTAGGTTGTGATATAGCCACAGTCAAGCGCCCTCATGCTAGCATGCTATGCCAGTATCGCACCAGGGTCAACTACACAGGTAGGTTGTGATATAGCCACAGTCAAGCGCCCTCATGCTAGCATGCTATGCCAGTATCGCACCAGGGTCAACTACACAGGTAGGTTGTGATATAGACACATGTCAAATTTTATACAACACAGCACTGGCCGTTCCATCAAGCTCCCTCATACTAGCATGCTATGCCAGCATTGCACCAGAGTCAACTACACAGGTAGGTCGTGATGAAGACCAGGGCCGTGAAACTCGTATTCCCAGCCAACGGAAGAAAGTGGTACCATCCACGCTGGGGTGAACGGTGAAAAGTGTATAGAGATGTGGCTTTGATGTATACTCACCAATCATATTCGAGAGGGAATGACGTAAACAGGGTTGATTGACAGATATAACAATAGAATGTAACAAAAGAAATTAGCATTATATTGTCGCTCATGAATATGGGACCGATTTGCTACAATACGCAGCTGATTATTGTAGCAAATCACCCTGCCTGGGTCACGGAACTTTTCAATAGCTAAGTTTCAATTCCCGATTCTATCTCTATTCCCGGTGTAGACAGAGTTAGATTTCATTCTGCCCTTTTGATCTTTTTAAGGAATTGGAACTAGTTTTTTGCATCAGAAACAAAGCCACTTTTTAATGACAAATTACAATGTATGATAGAGAACTATACTTTGTTAAATAGAAATCACCATCATGGCCTGCACTTTTTGCATCTTTTAAGTATTTAAAAGTCTTTGAATTATTTAAATCACTGTTTCGGTAATTATCATGATTATTTGAATGGACAAAATGCTACTTACATGATGTAGATCCGATTTTACTAGGATTCATTTTTGGAATGGTTAATTTTAAAAGTGAACATTAGTATCTGTATTTCCGAAACCAGTGTTCTATTTCACAAAAGAAAAAGATTTATCCTGAAAAATATTTCTGCATTCCTATAATATTAATATTGGATTATTTGTAACTTTAGAATGTTCATATTGTTTGTGAAATAAAACCTGATGTTGATGATAAAATCTATAAGCTTCTACAGTTTTCCACCTTGAGGGTTTCACCACCTCTAGCCTTTTGTTGAGTATATTGATATTAAACTCAGCGGTTTTCATGGAATCTTATTGAATTCCTTTATTACAGAGCCCATTTGGGGCAAAAGCATAGCTTGCTAGGCTATGTTTTCTACTATGAGAAAAAAGTTATTAATTTCCTGTAGACATGTTTTGAATTTATTGCGTTGTAATATGACTCTGTTTGTGGTCATGAATAGCAAGTTATATATGTAAGTCTGTGGTTCTGTGGCTTGTAACTAATTAGTGATTATCCCCAGATGTAAAACAATTCATTTACGTCGGTATTTATGTTGTAAGTTTATTAAGTCATATTTTTTCAGTATGAGGCCCATTCTTTTTGCTAACATAATGTCCATTTTCCACTAGGAATTGGTAAAAGGCATCAGGCTGATTTGGAAAACTTTAGTACTGAGAAAATTGACTTTAAATTTTTTTACTTAGTAAAACTTGAATGGAGAGAGGGTTTTTATCTTAAGATACCTTTCGATATGGTGGGTTACATTTTTGGACTCCCTTAATTTCAGACCTAATAAAATTTAAGGTCCCTCATTTATGCTACAAAAGATAGTTGTCAATTCCATCCATAGAAAAGCATAAGCTGGATATATTTGAAAAACGAACTAAACTAAATTACTAAGTACCTCAGTTGGTTATTTGGGGCAGTTCTCTTTTTATGTGTGATATCACTCTCAACAACCTATCTGAGATTTTTTCTTAGAGAATTATACAGCAGGCAATTTTTGTTACTAATAAAATCGTATGTGTTTATTGTGCATCCTGTGCTTGACCATTACAAAATGTAGGTCAAGTTATATATAGTCCACCACAACCTTTGATTAAATTGATCAAGGCCTCTAGATAGCTGAAAATCTAATTTTTGAACTGAAAATTGTGAAAAATATGCTTTTTCTGTTTTGACAATTAGGATAGGAAAGTACACATACATACATACATACATACATACATACATAAATACACTGGCATTTGTAAAGCGTCTTTTAACCAAAATGATACAAAGCGCTGAGAAAGAGAAAGAGAAGGAAAAAAAAAAGGAAGAGAACACAACCAACTAATTGGGGAAAAGGTGACTTTTGATCAACTTCTTGAAGGAGACAAAGGTAGTGGAGCCTCTTATGGCAAGCCAAATGTACAATAAGTCAATAAACATTGTTTATCACAGATAAACAGTGTTTTTCAAGTGAAAAACATTGTTTTCCTGATAAACATTTTTTTTTCATCTGATAAACACTGTTTTTCACTTGAAAAACATTGTTTTCCGATAAACTATGTTTATCAGTTGAAAAACTATGTTTTTCGAGTTGATTAACATTGTTTTTCTGAAAAACAATGTTTTATCAGTTGAAAAACAATGTTTTTCGATAAACTATGTTTTTCGAAAAACAGCGTTTATCGATAAACATTGTTTTTTGACTGATAAACATTGTTTTTCAAGAAAAACAATGTTTTCACTTGATAAACACTGTTTTTCAGTCGATAATCAATGTTTTTCAATCTGATAAACATTGTTTTTCAATCTGATAAACATTGTTTTTCAATCTGATAATCACTGTTTTTCTGATAAACAATGTTTTTCAATCTGATAAACAATGTTTTTCTTTCAATCTGATAAACATTGTTTTTCTGAAAAACAATGTTTTTCAACTGATAAACAATGTTTTTCAATCTGATAAACA
>JXSR01S044447.1:243846-257392 GCA_000969725.1 Ophiothrix spiculata | reverse complement strand
AAAGAAAGTACTTGCATTAAAAGTTTTTGTAAAGTATTCCAAATTTCAGTGTATTTATTTTGCTTCATTTAAGAACCCGTAAGGTGAATTTGGCCTTGGTCATTTAACATCTCTGACCGTAACATACCGTAGTATTTTTGTCTATAACGATGTAAGTTGTAAGTTGTATAGAACCTATTTCAGATACTGTATCATGTTACACTTCATTAATCGATATGACATAACAATGATTTAAACTTTCCTAGTTTTTAACTTTTTCTTGCCTTCAGTGTGCCCGTATATCGCAGTATAAGCTAAAACACTGGCGAACATTTAATTCAAAGGTTAGTTTAAATTAGAAATATAGGTCACCTCCAATTTTACCTCATGCATGCACTAGGATTTCTAAGTAACAGTCAGAAACTCCGCCAGTTTAATTTGATTGTTGGTGTTCGACTCATTGATTCAGGAACATAAATTCGATTATTCAGTCTAAAGCAATACCTGGTTATGTTCTGCATCATAATGATTTTTACAATAAGGTTGCTTGCATCAAATTGCACTAGCCAACATTTTACAGAGAATGAACATTTTTCTAGGAAGGAAATGATACCGTTATGTTATAAAATTACAAAATTTTCTTTGATCGCTCTTTTTGCATTTGCGAGAAAATATCCAGACATTTTGGGGTCTTCAATGCAGACGTAGTTTATTTTCAACGTAAAATTAGTACATATGTTTCTTATGTTTAAGACAGTGTTGCAAATTAAAATGTGAAGTTCCTTCATCCACTTAAATCTAGTTGAAGGGCATCCAAATAATTTTAATATCGCCAATTTTTGAAATGTGTTTTGAGACTTTTGCTTTAATGCTTAACGGGGACCGTTTTAATGAGTAAGCTTAGCTAGAACCTACGTTATAGTTAAGGGTGCAACCTATCACTGTGTACTTTTGCCTGAGAACTCGCAAGTTTGCCAACCCCAAGCCCACTGGAGGTACGTCATGTTTGAGGAGAAGTTCGAGTCCCTTCAAGTATGTGAATTCTTCAAATTGTGAGCAAGGCTTTAGAGCGTTGGACTTACGGTCGCAAGGTTGGTTCGCAGCGTTGAGTGCTTAACAAAGATCATCTGTCCATATTGCTCCAGGTGATAGAAATACGTGCCGGTGTGAAAGTAATCTTAGTCCCCCTGAAATGGTACTCCACCTTTAATAGACATTAACGGAATAAAGCGTGAAACTAATGTTGCGTGAGAGTTGTTAGCCCAAACTTTACTGTACACCCCGCAAAATAAGAACAGGGACTTACATTCTTACTACACCTGTATGTTAAAAACTACTTGAAACTAAATATTTTTGAGGGAGGAGATTGGTACTCCACACAAACATACACAATATAGTCTTGCTTAAACGCTAAGGTAATGGAGATGAGCACCACTGCAAAAAGCGGAAGCTATGTCAAATGCTTTTTTTTTTAAATGGGTGCACCCTACGGACTCTGTGGTATCTTTGTAGTTAAGTCATTTAACTTGAGCGGATGCAAATATATGTATCTGCTTGTATTTCACCCATATACCCTTTCCTGTGTATCAATGTTGAATAATATCCATTTTCTAGCTGAGCACATTAAATCAGAGACTCCAGATACATCAACACGATTTCTCATTTTCCTCAAGGCCAAAGTATCAAAATAATTCTTTTCATTATCCAATATTCACAACAAAGTATAACCTGGAATATGTTCTTGCAATTATTCATTGACATCAACTACCACAGGCTGAATTCAATTACAATTGCAGATTCAGTGCACGTCTCAGTCGTAATGTTACCCCTAGGTATTAGATACGATAAACACAGAGTTGTAAAAGCTGATTCTTGATTGAATAGGCGCAACAAGCTTTGTAGTATTATGAGTGATATAGTTTAAAGTATCATCTGGCATAAGACAAGAATCACGAAATATATTGCTATCGTTTGTATTAAATCGTTTGCTGATTTGTTGTTCTCTTTTCATTTTTAGAAACACAAATTCGATCAATCTAACTGATGTAATAGCGGATTTTACTCTGCAAAGCAGCTATTTTTTATCGGAAAAATCATAATGCCCTTTCAGGGGTATTTCAGAACCCATTTCCTACTTCCGTTTCTGATTTTGGTACAGTGTTAAAATAATTACTGACATATCATTTTGTTTGCCGGTCTCAGAGATAAATGAACCTAACTTATCTATATATACAGGGTGTCCCAGAAAAAAACCTTACAGTCTTTGCGTGTAATTTTCTTGTTTAACGCATAGTTAGAAAGTATAAAAAGATAACATTTTATAGCCCTTGAAATGAACTTTTAGATACTG
The DNA here is from genome assembly GCA_000969725.1 of Ophiothrix spiculata. NCBI lineage: Eukaryota > Metazoa > Echinodermata > Ophiuroidea > Amphilepidida > Ophiotrichidae > Ophiothrix > Ophiothrix spiculata. The sequence goes on along the minus strand of JXSR01S044447.1, from coordinate 255,063 downwards.
TTTGTTTCATTTCAATCGGTTGTGTACAACAAAAGTTATGCTTTGTCAAATACTTGGATGTAAAATTGACTGGTCCAATTTCACGATTTTCACAAGTTCCCCTTGAATTGAGCCCAATTGAGTATTGACATTGATCTGTTCACTCAACCGTAACGATGTTTACTTATTCACTACGCAAATGCTTTCTTTTATCTATGCTGAAAAATGAACAAATTTGATGTAAAAATAAGACAGATATGATAAGTTTTCCCAAGGTGACTCATTTTTATTCCATTCAGAAACACCCTTACTTTATAGCTAATAATCATGAAATTGGACCAGACAAAAATCCACCCAAAAGTTTGATACAACATAACTTTTGTTGTATACTACTGATTGAAATGAAACAAACGGTATATAAAAGTTTAACTCATGGGCTAGAAAATGCAATCTTTACATACTTTCTGAATATACGTTAAACACCTGAAAATTGCCCGCAAAGATTGTAGGGTTTATTCTTTTGCTGATTCTTGTTCTCTTTTCATTTTTAGAAACACAAATTCGATCATTCTTGCTGATGTAATAGCTGATTCAACTCTGCAAAGCAGCTTTTTTGTATCGGAAAAACTACTATGCCCTTTCAGGGATATTTCAGAACCTATTTCATACTTTCGGTTCTGGTTTTCGTAAAGTGTTAACATTATCACTGACCTATCATCTTGTGTGCCTTTCTCAGAGATAAATGAACCTAACTTATCTATATATACCAGTTTGAAATATTAAAATGCACGGTCAGAAAACAATAGACTTAACCATAACATTAACATCACATTCTGGAATGAGATGCTTCTAAATAATGTTTTATTGACAATCCAAAACATCAATGATTTCTAATAGTATGGTTTCTATTTGTTATGAAATGTTATTTTTACCGTAAAAAACTTTTAGAAATATTCCCTACTATGTCTACGAAGAAAATCTCATGACTCCATTCTGAAATCGTGGTTGTCGACCTTTACTTGAAACTTTCCCGCCATTTTAAGTTATATGTAAGGCACACTTGACAAATCATTAACTTGTTTTTACTAATTCCAATGCATATTTTCTCAACTAATTCAAATATAATGCTGAACTTCTTTTATTTGTGGCTTTTCCTGTGTAACCCGAAACGTGCAATGTATACTTCCAAAATTTAAGTAAGCGGCAATTTGGTTTACATTTTCTGTTGTTTTGAATTGTGGAAAGTCTTTCGGGACAGCGAATCAATACTTAACGTTAATCCAGGGGAGAATAACCTGATGCGCAATGTCAGGCTGAAGACATTGCAATTATTTACATTTTGACAAAACATATTCCTAAAATGTCATAGACAAATCAAATTGGAATCATACTTTCCTACATTACTAATCAGGATTATTTAATCAGGATTCCAAAACCAGAATAGAAAAGCAATCAAAATATAAAATACAATCCTGATATGGACAGTTCTCTATCTTCTAAAAAGGTGATCAACTATTGATAAATTTAATTTGCACTAAACTTTATTCAGATAAAGACATTACATGTCAGTTATCTAGGATATACGAAATTCATATCTAGACATTTTACCTGGATTTCTGATTACATTTCGTCATTCTAATATTGCTATCTGACACCGATATGACGTGCTTGCTTGATGTCAGACTTTGTTTGCCTTGCTTTAATCGTGTTTATTTTCATAAAATGTGTACCATGATGGGAATAGATTTTGTATTCAAATCTAGTTTGCATAAATATAATCCAGATATATTTTGAAAACCTATAATGTGTATATAATCCTATCAATAATGCCATATATGCATTAAATGACAGTCAACAGCGTGAATAGCTAAGATTTATTTTTGTTGAAGCAAAAGTATTTTTTCTCATCTATCAATTCACAATTTATATAAAAGGTAACAGTGGTGTATCTGTTCAATGTAACAACATTTCTCTAAGAGGTTCCATATCAAAATAAAGAGCGATGATTATGTCATACATCCGTCATGGGAACATGATCTGCCTGAAGGCGTCACGTTCTATGTTATTACATGTTAGTGAAGTAGTGTCTTCTTACATTGAATGTAATCTACGTATTCAGACTTTGACTAGATTAAAATTGAAATGTGACTGGGGATATTTTGACACAAAGTTGAACGAAACTGGTATCACTGTAGAAAATTATTACTGCATGCAAATTATAACGAATATAATGAATATATGCATGTATTGTGGGTTTTTTTAAACAGAAAAGGGGATATGACATACCCTATAATCTTGATCATAAGAACCTCATCAGCTCTACTTCAAATCCTGATGTGGCGAAAAATCTACGATGGTCCTCCTGTTAAATTGTCATATTTTATTAACAGATCAGCAAGCACTTTCATATCTTGTAATCCCAAAATAGTGATTGTTTGCTATGTCTGGATTTGAATGTGTTCTTATGATCAAGGTAACATGTTCTTATGATCGAGGTAACAGGGTATTTTAAAAGGCTTTTATCGATTAATTATTTAAATGTCTTCAAATCTGAACTTCGTAGCTTAAACCAATTTGACATTGATCACATCACAGGTCAAAATTGCCGCTAATCGGTAGAATTATTTTAACAATTTTTTTTTCTTCTGACATTGAACATTCAGATAGAGTAATTGGGGGTACAACGCCACAGCCGCACCCACCCAACCCCGGGGCTACGGGCCTGCACCTTACTTTATGATAATGGTTTTAAATTAAAGATCTGCTCTCCACATTCAGAATATGGCTAAATTTTACAATATCAGATTAGATACCAGTGGGCGACAAAGCTTTTTTGAGGTAGTGCATATTTTACTGAAATCAACTCACGTAATACTGCAATTTACTCGTGTATAAGATACCGCATATGTAACAACATTTCTCTTAGAGGCTTCATATCAAAATAAAGAGCGATGATTATAATATGTCATACATTCGCCATGGGAAGATGATACGCCTGAAGGCGTCACGTTGTATACATGTATATGTTATTACATATTAGTGAATTTGTGTCTTCTTACATTGAATGTAATCTACGTATTTAGATTCTGGCTAGATTAAAAGTGAAATGTGACTTAGGATATTTTGACACAAAGTTGAACTATATTTTGAACATATAGGATGTTTGATACTGTTTTAAAGTCCTTTAACCCATTTTAACGCACTAAAACATATTTTGGCGGCCATATTGGATCTCAGTATAGGCATTATTTTCAATTTTATGCTTGTTAACAGCCTAATTTGTGGACAAATATATCTGTTGTAACTCTTAAAGTCATTTGCTATCAAATATTTTGAACACATAGTGTGTTTGATGCTGTTTTAAAGTCCATTAATCCATTTTTAGCGCATTAAAAACGTATTTTGGCGGCCATTTTGGATCTCAGTACAGGCATTTTTTTGAATTTTAAGGTTCTTAACAGCCTAATGTGGGGACAAATATATCTGTTGTAACTCTCAAAGTCATTTGCTATCAAATATTTTGAACATATAGTGTGTTTGATGCTGTTTTAAAGTCCAATATCCCATGGTTGATGGAGGAACCTCGGAACCCTTTAACGTAACAACTGGAGTTCTTCAAGGTGATGTTTAAGCACCATTCCTATTTATCATTCTTGTTGACTACTTGTTAGGAAATGCATCTGAACCTGGCACAGGGGTCGAGACTCATCCAAGACAATCAAGAAGATATCCAGCTAAATTCCTAAATGATTTAGACTTCGCCGATGACATTGCACTTCTTGAGTCATCAATGACACGCGCACAGTCGCAGCTAACACGTACATCTCTGGCAGCTGGAGACCTTGGTCTTATCATCAGCGCACCAAAAACAGAGTTCATGACTATCAACTGTCATCCACAGCTTCCCCTCCAAGTATATGGTAAATCAATCAACCATGTAAATGACTTCAGATACTTGGGTTCCATGATGGGATCAAGTGACAGCGACCTGAAGAGAAGGAGAGCTCTTGCATGGACTGCTTTCTGGAAATTAGAGCAGCTTGTGTGTCACCATATGTGACTTGCTCCAACATAACCCGGACAAAGTCGCCAGAACACTTAAGGAGATATAGCCCAATAAAGTTGTCACAAATCAATAGAAAACAAAGGAATTTTCAACCTAAATATCACTTTTTGACATACAAAACATTGAGCGATCCTAGAGTGTGATATATCATTGGAAAGCTTATAATTTTTCCATTTTAAATTTGGTAAAATTTGAAAAAGGGATTTGTGCGACTTTGTCAGGGTTTCGACAGAGCAGGTCACATATTGTTGTATGGCTGCGAGTAATGGATAATCTCTAAGGATATGGAGAATAAAATCAACTCCTTTGGCACATCATGTTACCGTATAATGTTAAACATCAAAAGGATTGATAGAGTACCAAATGTTATTATCTACAACCTTACGGAGACTGTGCCCCTTGTCGAGAGAGCCAGGAGTCGTCAATTGAAATTCCTTGGACATGTACTGCGCATGCCTGATGGGGAACCTGCTAAAAAGTATGCATTGTATGTCCCAAAGCATGTGTTAAAATAATTACTGACCTATCATCTTGTTTGCCGGTCTCAGAGATAAATGAACCTAACTTATCTATGTATACAGGGTGTCCCAGAAAAAACCTTACAATATTTGCCGTGTAATTTTCTTGGGTTTAACGCATAGTTAGAAAGTATGGAAAGATTATTTTTTATAGCCCTTGTGTTACATGCCCCTGAATATGTAATATTTTATTACCATAAGTCAAACATAATATTTAAATGGCCATTAAAGAGAGTGGCACACGACCTTTGTGCTTCTTCGTGCATCTGCACGCGTCTAGAGTGATGACTCATTGCAAAACAATGCATAAACACTTCACTTATAATTGATTGTGTACATTAAGGGGAAGTCCCTACTTGAAATAACAATAGGGCTTTTGTTCAGGTGTGAAACTGAAGTGGTTTGTTTTGATGTACCTGAGACATGGGTTAGATTGGAGTGGCCAAATGAATATTCTAGATTGTGTTTGCTAGAATGGTGTGGAATTAAGAGGGTTTTCCAGATAGATATAAATGAGTATAAAAGGAGATGGATTTGTATATTTGGAGTCAGTCAGCTTTGAAGTTAGCTATTACTTTAGTCAGCTATTGAAGTTATATCATTGAGATATTTTAGAGAAGATAAAGGAAGAGTGGATGGAGTTTTGGGAACTTTTTGGAGTACTTTATGCATAGCTGTTATAGTGGAGAAGTTTAGTCGCTGGATCGTGAATCGATTTTATATTAACTGTGGACAAGGAGTTTGAGATTGCAAGAAGACGAATTTTACATTGACTGATATTGAACACTATTCGGAAGGAGTTATCGGACATTTTGTACCGTTTTGGATCTAGATTTGTGGACATTTGTACAGATGTCATAAAGGACTTTACCGTGGAATATTATTAGCTAGCTTGTTCAAGTCAGAAGCCACTCGTGAGTAAACAAAACCGTAGATAAGACAGTTACACTGTTAAATTGTTTGTGTAAATAAATTGTTTGTTTATTTGATAAAATCCTGACTAACAGTGTATTTATTCTTGCTTTGCTTTTAGCTCGAACCCGAAAGGTTAATTCTGACCTTGATCCTTGTTTTGGGTCGTAACACTTGAAATCAACTTTTAGATACTGTTTGTTTCATTTCAATCGGTTGTGTACAACAAAAGTTATTATTTGTCAAATACTTGGATGTAAAATTGACTGGTCCAATTTCACGATTTTCTAAGTTCTCCTTGAATGAAGCCCAATTGAGTATTGTCATTGATCTGCTCACTCAATATTTGATAAAACATAACTTTTATTTCACTACCGATTGAAATGAAACTAACGGTGTCTAAAAGATCAAATCATTGGCTATAATGCAACCTTTACATACTTTCTGGCTATCCATTAAACCCAAGAAAATTACACGTAAAGATTGTAAGGTGTTTTTTGGACACCCTGTATACCAGTTTTGACACGGTTTGACATTAAAATACGTGATCAGAAAACAATAGACACAACCATAACATCAACATGACATTCTGGAATGAGATGCTTCTAAAAATATGTTTCATTGACGATCCAAAACATCAATGGTTTCAAATTGTATGTTTTCGATTTTTTATGAAATGTTATATTTACCGTAAAATACTTTTAGAAACTTTCCCTACAATGTCTACGAAGAAAATCTTATGATTCAATTCTGAAATCGTGGTTGTCGACCTTTACTTGAAACTTTCCCGCCATTTGAATTTATATGTAAGGCGCACTTGACAAATCATCGACATGTTTTTATACTTATTCCTATGCATATTTTCTCAACTAATTCAAATATAATGCTGAACTTTATTATGGCTTTTCCTATGTAACCCGAAACGTGCAATGTCTACTTCCAAAATGTAAGTAAGCGGCAATTTGGTTTGCATTTTCTGTTGTTTTGAATTGTGGAAAGTCTTTTGGGACAGTGAATCAACACTTAACGTTATTCCAGGGGAGAATAACCTGATGCACAATGTCAGGCTGTAGACATTGCAATTATTGACATTTTTGACAAAACATATTCCTGAAATGTCATAGACAAATCAAATTGGAAGCATACATTCCTACATTACTAATTTTGTCATTTAATCAGGATTCCAAAACCAGAATAGAAAAGCAATCAAAATATATAATACAATCCTGATGGAGAGTTCTCTATCTTCTAAAAAGGTGATCTACTACTGATATATTTAATTTTGCAATAAACTTTATTCAGATAAAGGCATTGCATGTCTGTCATCTAGGATATAAGAAATTCATATCTAGAAGTTTTACATGAATTTCGTGATTCTAATATTGCTATCTGACACAGATATGACGTACTTGCTTGATTTTAGACTTTGTTTGCCCTGCTTTAATGGTGTTTATTTTCCTATAATGTGTACCATGATGGAAATGGATCGTGTATTCAAATCTAGTTTGCATATATATAACCCAGATATATTTTAAAAACCTATAATGTGTATATATATCTTATTATATTGTCATATATGCATTAAATGGCAGTCAACAGCCAAGTTGTATTTTTGTTGAATCAAAAGCATTTTTCTCATCAATTCACATTTATATAAAAAGTAACAGGTATGTGTGGTATATCTGGGCAATCATATGGTGATATGGATGTTGACGATATCTGCACCTTTGCCATTTAGTTACTCGAAAAGTAACTCAATATCAAGAATCGAGTTTTGTTAAACGCTATAGTTCAATATATTGCTATAACATAACGCATTGCCTTTGGAACTAGCACTCAGTATTGCCACTTTGCAGTTTCAACTGTTTTTTAACTTTAAGTTGCGGTTATTAAAATATACATGTATAATACTGTGTCATTTATAACATGGTATCAAAGCTGACTGTTCTTTGGTGCCTATATGTGAGACCCCGTCTCATGTTTTACTTATGTAAATTGAGTATTCATTCCCTCCTTCATTCATTCCTTCGTTCGTTCGTTCCTTCTCTCCTTCATTCCTTCATTCATTTACTAAATGTTTATAAAAATCACATGGACTGAATTATACAGTAATTTACAAAAAAACATACAATCATGCGAAAAAAAATTATAAAATCACAAAATAATTTATGGTGCAGAAGAGACAAGAGCATCGCGAAACATTGTCTATACAAAAAAATATAACAAAACACCTTTGCAGATTCGAGAAAGCATTGCCGATGCAAAGGAGATAATTATGAAAACACTGTTAAGGGTTCGAGAAAGCATTGCCGATGCAAAAGAGATATGAAAACATCGTGGAAGGTTCGACAAGCATTATCAATGCACAGATAAGAAAACATCGCGAAAGGTTCGAGAAATTATTGCCGATGCAAAAGATACATGAAAACATCTTAAAAGATTCAAGAAAGCATTAACGATGCAAAGGCGATAACAAACCATTGTGAAAGGTTCGATAAAGTATCGCCCATGCAAAGAAGATAAGAAAAAATCAAAAACGTTTCGAAAGAGCATTGCTGACTCAAAGGAGATGAAAACATCGCGAAAGGATCGAGAAAGCATTGCCGATTCAAAGGAGATCAGGAAACATCTAGAAAGGTTTGAGAAAGAATTGCCCATGCAAAGGACAAAAGATTACTGACACTTAGTGTCCCCAAAATACAAAAAAACATCATTTTAAATATTAGGAAACAAACACATCCAATCATATCGGACTGCCACCAAGCACTTTATCCGTTTGCATTAATTGGGTTCCAATCAAGTGCCTATCTTGCAGCGCATAAAACACATGAAACATCAGTCCACATACCCTTACGATAAAACAGTCAGTCTTAAACGTTTTGAAAATTTGTGGTGAGTGGTGTTGTAGTAACTATTGTGACATCGCAAAAGTTTCTGAAAAGAGTCGGCAAAGGACTTGCAAATACTCAGCAAAGATATTGAACTGATTCGGAATTGTTAAGAAGGATTTAAAGGCACCGTGAGAAGTCTAAAACCTTCAACGGCATTTTTATTTCGCGTTTTTTTTTTGGAAAGCATTACAGATTGAGAACTCGGTTAATGCTAATATTTTGCATTTACATCCAAAGAATTATTTACTTCTTTACTCTGTCTGAAACAAGAAAATATGCATTTCCCGAAATCTCTTATTACAAGTAAATACATATTTATGTAGAAAACCAGTAGAATTGTTCAAACATCATGAATTTATGAGATTTCGACGAAAAAGGGTCAACTCTTTCGAAGTAGCCTTTAGGCGTCATTTTGACCTTGATAATGGACGTGAAATCACTAGTAAAGTTCCATGTATAAACTACAGATTTTTTTTAAAATGTACGACAGAAATTGTGATATTCTGATAGGTGTATGTAGGTAAAAACTTGCCGTAAACATGACATTCAGCCAAACGAGACGTTTTTAGGGACTGTAGCCTTAAAAATAATGTTTATTGCGATGATTAAAAACAGTGCATTGAATTTTTAGCATTGGATAAAGTGCAAGATTGTATCTATACATATCTAAATTGTTTATAAAAAAAGTTACAGAAATCTACCAATGTAATACTTCAATTTGCACATATGAGAGATAACAACAGAAAGATGAAAAGATGCAACAACATTTCCCTAAGAGGTTCCATATCAAAATAAAGAGCGATGATTATATGTCATACATCCGCCACGGGAACATGATACGCCTGAAGGAATCACGTTCTGTGTTATTACATGTTTATGAAGTAGTGTCTTCTTACATTGAATGTAATCTGCGTATTCAGACTTTGACTAGATTAAAATTGAAATCTGACTGGGGATATTTTGACACAAAGTTGAACAAAACTGGTATCATTGTAAAAATTGTGCAAATAGCACAATGGATCTATGCATGTATCATGTTTCTTTTAAACAGAAAATTAGAATATATATGACATATTTTTAAAAGGTTTCCATCAATTGGTCATCTAAATTTCGTCAAATCTGAACTTCATAGCATAAACCATTTTGAAATTGGTCACCATCACAGGTCAAAAAAATGACGCGAAACAGTAGAAATATTTTAAACAATACGGATTTTTTTTTTCTGACATTAAAAATACAAATAGAGATTTTGATTTGAACATTTAAAAAACATAGGTTTAGTTAAAATAAGTCCGTCATTTTAATTCTTTTTTTAATTTCAGATTAAAAATGTTAAAATTGCATTATGAGGAACGATAAAGAACCGATTCAAACAGACTCAGAGTGTGCTTATGAAAATCCATACTGAATGTTTAATAATATAGCATATTAAAAGAGGAGCAAATGTATTTGCAATTTTCTATATAAACTGAAAATTGATATTTTGACAAATTTATGACACAAAATCATTTAAATAATCACCTAGGAACAAATTATCAGATTAAATTCCAGAAACAATGAAATACGAAACTCGAATAAATGGAGAATTGTCATCATTGGTCATCGAAAATAATACAAAAATAATATGCTGATTTCTAAATTTTAATTGTAATTGCACTATTCAGTATAGGTACAAATTAATGATTTTTTAGTATTTTTCAAATTTTGGAAAATCATGAACAATCCATTTCAGGTTAAGATTACGTTCGGTGACATTTCAACCCGTACAAACATTCAACATCACCGATGACATACCCTAACGAGCCTTGTCAATCTAGTGTTTTGCTCTTTTTGCCGATGACTCTAAATGTTGTAAAATTATCAACAATATTTCCGATTGCAGGTTTCTCCAAAAAAATCTGGATGCCTTGTACAAATGGAGCCTGACATGGGACCTCAACTTTCACTCTTCTAAATGTCAGATTATTTCTATGTCTAGGCGATTAAAACCAATTTCATTTGCCTACAAGATGAACGGCATAGTTCTTGAGAAAGTTGATACCATTAAAGATCTTGGTGTTGATATTTCTTCCAAATTAGATTGGAATTCCCATGTCAACAGAGTTGTCAAAAAGAGCAACAGGAAAATGGGGATGATAATGAGAACTGTTGGCTACAATGCACCAACTAAAGTTACGAAGACTCTTTATAATGCCCTTGTCAGGAGTGACCTTGAATATGGTAGCTGTCTCTGGAGTGGCATCTCTAAGCACAATATCAATCTTATTGAGAGTGTCCAGAGACGAGCTACCAAGTTCATCATGCACTATCCTGACATGGGCTATAAAGAAAGTCTTTTAAGTCTTGATATGCTTCCACTCTCATTTAGACGTGAATTATGTGACCTCACTTTCTTTCATAGATGTAAAATGAGGTAGTATGATATTAATGTTGATGAGTATGTGATTTTTAATGCTGATCACCAAAAGATTCGTCCCACCACAAGACTATCTTCTGATCCTTTTTCTTTGATTTCTCATAGATGTAAAACTGAATCTCATAAAGATTCTTTTTTCAACCGAATTGTTCCTCTGTGGAATCAGCTACCACAAGTTATTAGGGCTTGCAATTCCACTTCTGCCTTCAAAGGTCATGTTTTCATTTTTTTGCAAACTAAATTCCAATCAAATTTCATTTCATCTAATGTTTGTACATGGATTTCTGCTTGCCATTGTCCAAATTGCAGATCCATTCAGTTTGCCCTTAATTTTTGTTTTGGTCTTAGGTGGGATGGTTCTAGAGGTGTTTAACACCTGTTTATCCCAGCCTACTTGCTGGTTTTTAAATGTTTATGCATCACTGTGTATTCCCT
>JXSR01S044447.1:228507-243768 GCA_000969725.1 Ophiothrix spiculata | reverse complement strand
GATGTTTCCCTAGAAATTTTCAAAAGAATATTCAGCTAAATTGAAGGCATGGTTCTGATTAATCGGTCATGTTTCTAGCATATCTGTCACTTGAAAGGTGTTTAAGCATCTATCATCATTCTGTTGTCTGACCGTATGCACATTCAAAGGTACTTTATCACCTCCATTTTTAACATATGCATGCAATACACTCTAAATTACACTGATTTAAGAAAAAGGTTAAACAATGTTAAACAATTCAAAAATTTAAAATTAAATTTATTATATAAAATTCCAGAAACAATGAAATACGAAACTCGAATAAATGGATACTTGTCATCATTGGTCATCGAAAATAATACAAAAAATATGTTGATTTCTAATTTTTAATTGTATTTGCACTATTCAGTAGGTACAAATTAATAATTTTGTAGTCTTTTTTTAAATTTTGGAAAATCATGAACAATCCCTTTGAGGTCAAGGTTACATTCTGTGACATTTCAAACCGCACAAACATTCAACATCACCGATAACATACTCAAACGAGCCTTGGCAATCTGGTTTTAAAAAGAAATCTTAATGCACGATTTATTGATTTCTTTCTAGAAATTTTCAAAAGAATATTCAACTGAATTAAAGGCATGGGTCGGATTCATCGGTCATGTTCCTAGCATATCTTTCACCTGAAAGGTGTTTTAGCTTCTATCAGTATTATATACTGTTATTATTTCTTACTTTGTGAATTAACACTAGCAATGAATTACGTTGTCTTACCATCAGTCTGTTGTCAGACCGTATGCCCAAATGTTTATTCAAAGCTAATTTATCACCTCCAATTTTAACACATGCATGCACTACACTCTAATTTCAAAAAGTTCAAGTAAAAAAACAAAACTTTTTTACGTTGCGGGTCCAAAATATTAAAATGACATTAAACCATTTAAGTATCAGAAGTGGCGCAGATCTTTAAACTTTTTAAAGTTTAAGGTGCGTTTACACTGTGACTTTTCCTCGACATTAGAACAAATATTATATGTGATCATTTAAAGATTACACAACCTTAAATCACTGTTATGGTATGTAAATGTAGAGAAATTGTAATTGCCCAATTGTGGCTACACAGCTATATTGAAATTATTACGTAGATTAAAAAAAAAGCAGATTGTCATCCTTATGGAGTAATTTATATTTTTGCTTTACTTTATTAACGAAAAGCATTTGAAGAATATGTGTACTATAGAATAATATGACAATGTTTTCACTTCTTTATATCATTTACTTTCTTATGTATTAGACAGTCAAAACTTTTGACTTTGAAGACAACTCAAGAATTGTATTGAAATAGATTTTGAATAAAAGACCATTATCATATTGTCAGCATGTCGATTGGAATAGGGCGTTTATACATGCTGGTAATGGTAACATTACGTAAATACGTCATTGATTCTGCGGTAATTTCAGTAAATTTTTCTCGGCTGTTTGTAAGTCTCGTATTTTACAAATATCGTCTCAGAAATGCTTCGCAAGATTATGTCAAGTCGAGTACATTGCTGACTGGGAAGAGTATTAAGCATAAGCATTTCATTTTTTTTTTTCGAGTTAGACCTTTGTGAAGCCCCTAACACTACATCTGGGAATTATAGCACACTACAAAATCACCGACAGACTGATCAACGTTCTGCATTTTCATGAGCTAAGTAATACTGTAATGTCTTCCATGGTTCTTATGTTAGGTGTCGCCTTGAATGCGGCATTGAATGACTAAGTACTGTATTAAAGTGGCAATGCCTCCTGCAGGCTAAATTCAATTACATTGCAGATTATGTTTACATTTAATTTGAAATGTGACTTTCAAGGTATATGACTGTGAACGACTTTATTGATTATATTGACGGATAAAGTTTTTAGAGAGAGGCGGTTGTTTTACTTTATCCATTTTCAAGAAATCAAAAATAATATTCAATTTTTGGCGGCGAAAGAATTCATACACGTTAGGTCTTTTGTAATTATATTAAATAAGCCAAATATTATTCCCATTTATTTTTATTATTGTTGGTTTTCTAAAGATGAGAATGATTTTAGTACTTTCAAACAATTTCTTTACATCGGGAAAGCTGGTCACCGTAAGTGGACATTGTAAAAACTGTCCGATTGGGTCAGCATTTTTTCAAACTTTCTGAGATTTTTGTATCAGGCAAAATATTCCTCATATTTTTCTCATTACTCATGTGAAATGTTACGGCTGAAAAAATGTCGCACTGTAGAAATATAAGTGAAAATGTGTTAAATAATGGTAACCATAAAGTTACTGACACAGTCAAGTATAGGAAAGTGGAAAATACAAAATTGCATATAAAATCAAAACGGTTATTCCGATTTAACTGAAATTTGAAATTGAACCATCTTAAGAAGTGATCTTTCATATGATAGTAAAAAATAAAATTTGAAAAATCGGACCATAACACCTTTAACAGACAAAATAGAATGTGGTTCGTTTTCAGAAATAGTTTTTGCACTGTAACTCAACAACAGATGATTAAATCCAAATAAAAGTATAAATTTCTAGAAGATGATTTGCCAAATGAACACGATAGTCAGCTCATTTTTGGACCAAAATGTGAAGGTCCAAAAAAGGTCCAAAAACCATGCCCAAAATTTTACGGGAAAACTAACTATACTTTGCTTTAGTAAAATTTTGAACTGTTTTACTTTTTAGAACCTAGAAAGCAATATCTAGGATCGCATAATTTTTTGTTCTTAGTTTTTGAGATATTGTCAAATATTGGTCCAAAAATGTCAACATATCCCACTCAAAAATTTGATAAATGCGTTCCTAGATATTGCTTTCTAGATTCTAACAAGTAAAATGGTTCAACATTTTACCAAACCAAAATTTAGTTAGCTTTATCGTAAATTTGTTTGCCCAAAAACATGATTTTTGGACCCTAGGTCCACAATTATTATACATTTTGGTCCAAAAATGACCTAACCATCATGTATGCAAATCCGCTTCTAGAAATATATACTTTCATTTAAATTGAATTATCCATTGCTGAGATACAGAGCGAAAACCATTTTAAAAAAGGGTTGACAAGGTTAATAATTTTCAATGATAAAGACCTGTGCAAAAGAATCATCTACCGGCTATATAAGTTGATTTTTGAACAAAGTCAACTTCGAATATTTACTTAATGTTTACAATACTGTTTATTACAGGAATTCAGATTCAGATTCAGATTCATTTATTTCAATATCAAATACATAATCATAAACATGTTACATATTAAACACACATGAATAAAAACATAACAAAACACTGATATTGCGGACATAATCAAAAGACCAAAGGAGATCTGGCGCGATTATGCCCTAAAGAACAGCCACATTTAAGCAAAACAAAATAATTTAAACTCTTAAACAACAGACAAATAAATAACACAAGACGATGCCCAAATAAAGAAATAAGTACTAAAAGATGTAAAAGGTGAATTGAGTACCATTACATGGTACATGTTCAATTTTTAGTTAATAGGTCGAAAGAAAATTAAATTTAAATTTGGTTTGAAAGATCTTTACAGTTTTTGCTTGCTTGGCCGACTTATCAAGAAAGTTCCAAAGAGAGGGCCCACTATTTCTTATAGCTTGCTTTGAAAAAGTTTTCCTTGTTTTGTTTATTACATAATCTTGGGCATATCTTGTTGAATATTTATGGTTCTCAGCATGTTTAACAAAATAGGACTTAAATATACTTGGTAGATCATCTGTGTGATGTTTGAACATGAATATACCAAGATTTAAACGATAGGTATCAAAGACATTAAGTATCTCATACTTTAAAGACATTTAGTATCTCATAATTTGAATATGTATCCCTTAATAAAATTGCACATTACAGAAAATATTTGTAAATAACGGAAACAGATACCCTTCGAATTTTAATAAATGGACAAATCTCCGTTTTTAATACACAATATAAAGTTGGCAAAATGTTCACCCTGTCATCATTTGTTTCATGTTCCGTTTTTTCAAACAAATGTAATACTGTCATGAAAAACCTTGATATAACTGAAAAAGTACAAACATTTCCCTTGTAATTTTTCTTGTAATTTTTATAGTGTAGAGCATCATAATATGTGACCGTCCATCTCAATCGAGCCTAATTCAAAAATTCATTTTGCACTACAGATGAAAATACGTGTTAAGGTCGTATTTTACCGCAATCGATTTTCTACAGATTCGCAATCCTTGTGCTTACTTTAAAACACTAGCAAAGTTTCCTTTCCAGAAACTAATCGGAAATATGAAATATATTTGTATATTTTGAGGACACTCAATAGAAAATATATGGCTTACTGATCTTTGAATGTATTTATCATAGCTATACATTTTACTCCCTGACAACCTTTGAGGGACAATAACTCGACTTCAGAAAATACAGTTAATTTCGTTGAGATGTCATTTCAATGCTTATAATATGATCCTTACAAATATTTTAAAAAGTGAAAATGACAAGATGATATATTTACGGCTGGTTTGGGATGTACGGTCTCATAATTATATACAAAATCCAAACTTGGGTAAAGATATATCTTTAGTTAAATTTGGCACTCTTTGCTTCTAAAGGCCATATACAATTTCCATTAACATTTCTGACCAAATGAGCCAATATGAACCATTTTTCATAGGTAGGTTCTATACTTAATATTTGTAAAAGAAAGACCACCTTATGCAAACCATCAAAGTAAGATAAGTTTCCTTGTGTTAAAAACAAAGCAACACACGACAAAAAATGCTTAGTAGATATATTTAGCGATACTCAGTGGCTTAGCCAGGTTTTCGAAAGTGGGGGGGGGGCGCCACAATATGAAGACGAACCCACAGAATTGGATTGACAATGCAAGCGGAGCGAACGAAGTGAGCGAATCAAATAACGGGTGGTCCAGGGGACGAAGCCCCTGGAAGCTCGAGGTTTTTAGCTATTTGACACACTGCAGGCTAATTGAAACATTTTTTGATTTAAGTAGTTATAATGGTGACAAAATGCTGTGAATATCATTTATATGAGGTAATTTTTGCAGAAACCGACATTGGCACACTGCCTACGGCCGCTTGGACCGATGGATTGTTTATGCGGTATCGCCACCCGGCCTGGGACCGGTCGGCTCAAGTTTACCGACGGACGGTCAGTAATGGTGGGGGGTGGGGGGGGGGGACGCCCCCCCCGGCCCCCCCCCCCCACTGGTGATACTTATACTGGGTTTGTTCAAATTTGTAGTTTGCAAATTTCTACAAAATAGTAAATTCTAAACAAAGAAAGAAAAAAGTCAACAGTTTTGATAATTGTTACCTGAAGCTGATGTTGATACCCTAGTCACATTACGTTACGGCGAAGTGTACTCATGATGTAATTGCTATGCAAACAACAGTCGGGCAGAATGTGACATAAGAAGTATAAAAATTATCACGTTATTAAACCTTAATGTATTTAGTTTTTGTAATCTGCTCTAATGATACCTTATTTCAAGTTCATCACTGATGACTATTATTATCGTTCAGTCAACCAACAACTAAATTCATTTTATACAAATATTAATCTGTATAAGTAGGCTAGTAAAAATAAAAAATGAGTCAAACAAATTGCAAAAGCAACGACATTTACAGGATAATATTAGACATACGTATATATACACTACAACATATCAAAATGTAGAATAATCTACTTACTGGAACAGCGATTAAATTGCATAAAACAAAATGGCTGCCAAAACAGGGGTGAAATTTCAACATTGATTAAATCATGTTAAAAAACATTTCAACGTGTTCCTCTCCCGAAAAAAAAAGTTCATTGTAATTATATCTATCTCCGAAGTATGGTTAATGATTTATATCCAATTTTGTGAAAGGTCATATTAGGGGTCACACAATAGGGAGACAAAAAAAAAACTTTGTCAGATTTTCTTCAAAATGGTTCCAAATGTTTCTTTCGTAATAGTGTCTACATGAAGTAATAGTTTAAAGTGCTTTAGACCAGTCGTTGCTATGGTATCAGGCAAAACAACGTCCATATTTACCATTGCATTGGAACCTGTAAACCGAAGTTTATTTAGATCTTTAACCATAGCAACAGTACATCTGAGTTATTGCTAAATAATAATTCGTGTGAATGGTTTTGCAAACGAAACAATATGATACCATTTAGAAAAAAAATCCGACGATTTTGAAACTTTTGTATCCCATAGGGCAAATCACTTGACCCCTGATATGTCCTTTCACGTTTTTGGATATAACTCATGAACCATACTACGGAGATGGGTAAAAGTATACTTTTTCTTATTTTTTGTGATGCGTGGAACACAATAGAATGGTTTTTAACATTATTTAACCAATTTTGAAATTTTACCACCTGTTTTGGCAGCCATTTTGTTTTTTGATTGTTGATGTTATTGTATATGTTTGTCTGACATTATCATGTATATATCATTATTATCATTTTTGCAATATGTTTTATGGCTTTAATTTTCATTGCAACGATTAGCCTAATGTGCTTGATATTTTTAACAATTTTACAAATTAGAAGTAGCATAGAATTTTAAAGTAGATTTTTGACCATTCTTTATTTTCTGCCTACATGTTCGCATAAATTGATCTCTTGATGGAAAGGGAAATGTGGGGAATGTATAATATATCGTTTATCATTTTAAAAATTAGAATATGAAGAATTCAAAAAAAGTAATGAAAATCGCGACTTTCCGCTCATTTAAACCCACATATGTACCCCTTTCCTTTTATTTTAGTGGATTTAAATGAAACTGTACATTTAATGTAAGGATCTGGTGTGTTTTAAATTTGCACCCATTGCGGTTTTTATTAGGAGATTATAAAGACACGCTAGAAAGTGAAAGCGATGTCGTACATTTCCCTTTTCAGCCATATGGAAGCATACAACCCAGAAGAAAATAATTAGAGCCTGACACTCTCATCCATTAAAGTATTAAGTATTGTGTGTCTCAGTCTTGAGAAAGAAATCTGGCTTTATTTCAGATGATATTGCTATGAAATGTTTTCATTCCATCAGACATGACACGTACGTCTATGTATGCTTAAAGTAATGATAGCTCTTAAATCGGATGACTTACAAATATAAAGACATGGGAAGGTTGCTTAACCCTCGTAGCAAAGAGGGTGAAGGTTGTTGCGACCACTTCGAAAAAGAAATCGACCGATCAATCACGTTTATATCATTTGAGTTCAGTTTGATAAAAAAAAAATGGTGGGGCAATAAGCATCATATGATAAGGTTGAATAGAAAACCCCGATATAAATCTGAAATTTAGTACTTACACAACAACTTTTTGCCGAAAATTGCGGTATTCCGAAAAGGAGTACTTTTTTGACGTCATATTTACGTCGTGAATTAGACTATTGCAAGATTTTAGTAAGTATGGATAGGATAGGAAAATATATACCCATGTTATATAGTAATATCAAATTTGTAGGGGGCTCGGTTAGAAAAACTAGGAGTAGTAACAACTCTCATAGTAGGCGTGTAACAATAAATAACTTGGCTAGACGAGGGTTAAAGTTCAATGTTGAATATGATATAGTTTGTGTCGGAATAGTCTATATTCTCTCTATTTACATACATTGGCCGAAAATTACAGTATTCCGACAAGGGATTACTTTATGACGTCATAATAACGTCGTGAATTAGGATATTGCAAGATTTAAATATATATGGATAGGATAGGAAAATATATACCCATGTTATATATAGTAATATCAAGTTTGTAGGGGGCTCGGTTAGAAACAACTCTCATAGTAGGCGTGTTACAATAAATAACTTGGCTAGACGAGGGTTAAAGTTCAATGTTGAATATGTCGGAATAGTCTATATTCTCTCTATTTACATGTATTTAAAGAAGTATGATTTTGATAAAACGAAATTTTTTTATTACACACATTCTAAAAATTGCCATAGACATATTGCATTTCTAATATAGATGTGTTATAAATTTGACTGCAATTTCAATTTCCTCAAAAGAGGTAGTGTGAAATATAAATGGAATGAAAGAGTTCATTGTATAATAACAATATAAAAATGGTATGTAAAGGTTCTTGGATACAAAAAAACAAAACAGTCAATTCAATTCAATTCTAGTTTATATACATAAGTAACAAGCAAATAAATAAACAATACAAAACAAACTAAAAAAAACAAAACTATTATATTCATTTTTATTCTTATTAAGTCATTTTCATTGTACTACAATACTTAACTTTCAGTAAGTATAGCTTGCAGGGAAAAATATAAAGAACCATCTTATGCCTCAATATGAAAGAACGCAGAGTCATAAAGAAGTGGGCGGACGATCAAATACCGTATCTGCTATATCAAAGATTTGTATTATGCACCTTTCTAGCATTTTGAATATATTGAGGTAACAAACGACGTCTAATGGAAGTATCTGCTACATTTTGTATTTGCAATTACTGCTTTTTGCTTTGTACGGGATATACAAAGACCTGTTACAAAGTGAAATAAAAGTGAAAGCAATGCCGTGCATTTTATTTCTTAGCCATATGAAGGTATTGTCAATTAAACCCCAGGAGAATATACCTAGAGCATTGCATTCTCATCCATTATAGTATTAGCTATTGAGAGACTGTGTCTTGAGAAAGAAATCGGAGTAGGGGTTAGAGCAGATCATTTTTGCAAATGCAAGAAAAATTTCAAGTCGATATCAAAGCAAATCAATAATGACAAAAAATTAGATTTATTAAGATAAATCAAAGTTCTGAGATTTGTGTTACTTTTTGAATTTTTAGGTGAACATTTCTATGTATAGTTTTCATGTTAAGTTTGTTGATATTTATGTATGTTTGCTATGGGGAGTGTATCGTGTTACTCGTGTAGTTACTAAAAACTTTTTATTTGTATACGAGATTAATAGTAAGGCTAGTCTCAGGGAGTATTTCGTCTCATTATCAGAACTGCGTGTAATAAGTTAGTTCAGTTTAGAAAAGCTCATGAAAAGGGATTAACCCGCTCACTCTTAATAACAACAAAATTTCTTAACACAAGAGGATGGATACAAAGTTTACATAACAGCTTAAACGAAAACGTAATGTATTGTGATAAATGAATTTCAAAATATAAGAAATAAAGACAAAGAAAGCTAAATTCGCTTGTTGTTTTAAAAGTTGAAAATTGAAATGATAAAAATAAATTTTCGATTTACAGCATACATTTCAAAAATATATTTGGATTTGGTTCATGATGGCACCCATATATCATTTTGGCAATTCCACTTTCACAAAATCAGGAAAACTTTACTTGAGTTTAATATTAAATTTCTTTAAATTAGGTAAAGATCACAGATATTCATTTAACGTTTTCTCATTTCTTACAATCCGTTTTAATTACATCAAAATACGTAACATGATCGAAAAATAATAAATGTAGAATATGTTCCAATTGTTACATGCCGAGTCTTTTCTCGCGACATTGGATACATATTTAACTTTATATTTATAAAAAACAGCTCTTAAATGTTTATCATTCTTATCACACCATTCAAGGACAATTTAAAAAAAAATGCATATCACTTTACGCAGCATTTTTATCCATGTGCAGCATCAAGGAAGAGAATGTAAAACAATCACATTTCAAGTAAATGCTAACGCATTAAAATAATGATAAAATAGCTAGCGGTTTACATTCATACATGTTTTGGTTGCAAGTCGCATATCCCTATGATTTAAATTGTGCCGGATGTTAAAATAAAGCAAGATCAATTTGAAATATTTCAACCCTCAAAGTATTGTTATGTAAGATGTCCAAATTCACCTTAACATGGGTGTTTTTTTGGATGTTGATTTCCTGCAGATGGTTTAATTCTGTAGATTTCTTCAACTGTTAAAAGTGAAGATGAAATTGCAGACTATGTCTATCAAATAGTACCTAATAACAAACATTCATAAATTTCAATAGAATTGAAAAAAAAAAATAACCGCATGTATTCAAAAAATACATTCATCGAAACGTCGTGTTCTCAACCCATTTTAATTTGATGCCACCATAACTTACCAATAAATAGAATCTTCACTATTTAAAAAATATGAATTTTAGATTGCTTTCTAGAGATTCAGGCATTCATGCATTGGACACAGTAATAAATTGGTTTAAAGGTGCCTGATACCATACACTACTTGAATCTTTTCGGAAACATATTATGTAACTAAATTTCAACACAAGCAAATTTTATAGTTCATTTATTACGTGTATAAAGGTTTCGTTCAAGCAACAACATTTCCCTAAGAGGTTCCATATCAAAACAAAGAGCGATGATTATATGTCATACATCCGCCACGGGAACATGATCTGCTTGAAGGCGTCAGGTTCTATGTTATCTCATGTTGATGAAGTGGTTTCATCTTACTTTGTAGACTTTTGTATGTAATCTACGTTCCGTTTTGTCTAGATTAGAATTGAAATATGACCGAGTATGTTTTGATGCAAAACTAAGCAAATCTGTTTTAGGTTAATAGAATAGGTTATAACTAACATTAAACTCTATAGTGATCAGGTCAGATAAATAGAACAGTTCAGGTGTTCCGTTTCCTTTCTTAGACTGAATGGCAAATATACATGTATAGATATGATATTTTTAAATGACTCTGCATATCAATTCTAGTGACAGGTATCATTGGAGATAGCACTTATCAACTAAAGTCCTACCGGTATCATGTTATTGTACAAGCTAGTATTTTGTCTAGAATGAATTATGATTTAGGGGCCGCTTCAAAACTCAACTGGCGGCTGACTGCTTGGAACCAGCGGTTCTAGGCGGATGCCATTGTTCAGAACAATTATAGCAACCGGGTTCCGGGTGGTCAACTGAAGTTTTGAAGTGATACTGTATATAGTATTTTTGTCTATAACGATGGTTGATTCTTCTGTCACTTGTAAGTTTTATAGAACCTATTTCACATACATACTGTTATCATCTTACACTTCATGAATCAATATCGCATAACAATGATTTTAACGTTCCTAGTTTTTAACTTTTCCTTGCCTTCAGTGTGCCCGTATATCGAACACTGGCGAATATTTAATTCAAAGGTTAGTTTAAATTAGAAATATAGGTCACCTCCAATTTTACCTTATACATTCACTAGGATTTCAAAGCAACAGTCAGAAACTCCACCAGTTTAATTTGATTGTTGGTTTTCAACTCATTGATTCAGGAACATAAATTCGATTATTCAGTCTAAAGCAACACCCGGTTATGTTCTGCATCATAATGATTTTTACAATAAGGTTGCTTGCACCAAATTGCACTAGCCAACATTTTTCAGAGAATTAACATTTTTCTAGGAACGAAATGATACCGTTATGTTAAAAAATTACAAACTTTTCTTTGATCGCTTTTTGGGGCATTAGCGAGAAAATATCCAGACATTATGGGGTTTTCAATGAAGACGTAGTTTATTTTCAACGCAAAATTAAGTACATATGTCTCTTATGTTTAAGACAGTGTTGCAAATTAAAATGTGAAGTTCCTTCATCCACTTAAATCTAGTTGAATGGCATCCAAATAATTTTAATATCGCCAATTTTTGAAATGTGTTTTGAGACTTTTGCTTTATAGCTTAACTGGGACCGTTTTAAAGAGTAAGCTTAGCTAGAACCTTTGTTATAGTTAAGGGTGCAATCTACCACTGTGTACTTTTGCCTGAGAACTCACAAGTTTGCCAACCCCAAGACCACTGGAGGAACGTCATGTTTAAGGAGAAGTTCGAGTCCCTTGAGTATTTCAAGTATGTGAATTCTTCATATTGTGAGCAAGGCTTTAGAGCGTTGGACTTACAATCGCATGGTTGGTCCGCAGCGTTGAGTGCTTAACAAAGATTATCTGTCCATATTGCTCCAGGTGATAGAAATACGTGCCGGTGTGAAAGTAATCTTACTCCCCCTGAAATGGTAGTCCACCTCTCATAGACCTTAACGGAATAAAGCGTGAAACTAATGTTGAGTGAGAGTTGTTAGCCCATACTTTACTGTACAACCCGGACAACAAGAACGGGGACTTACATTCCTGCTACACATGTATGTTAAAAACTACTTGAAGGTAAATATTTTTGAGGGAGGAATAGGGTACTCCACACAAACAAACACATTATAGTCTTGCCCAAACGTTAAGGTAATGGAGATTAGCACCACTGCAAAAAGTAGATGCTGTGTCAATGTTTTATTTTTAAAATGGGTGCACCCTACGGACTCTGTGGTATCTTTGTGCATAAGTCATTTAACCTGAGCAGATGCAAATATATGTATCTGGTTGTATATCACCCATATACTCTTTCTTGTGCATCGGTGTTGAATAATTTCCATTTTCTAGCTGAGCACATTAAATCAGAGACTCCAGATACAACACGACTTCTCATTTTCCTCAAGGCCAAAGTATCGAAATAATTCTTTTCATTATCCAATATTCACAACAAAGTATTACCTTCAATATATTCTTGCAATTATTCATTGACATCAACTACCACAGGCTAAATTCAATTACAATTGCAGATTCAGTGCACGTTTCAGATGAAATGTTACCCTAGGGTTTAGATACAAAAACACAAGAGTTGTAAAAGCTGATTCTTGATTAAATAGGCGCAACAAGCTTTGTGGTATTAGAGTAATATTGTGAGGTAATGAATTGATTTAGTAAGTATAAAGTATCATCTGGCATAAGACAAGAAACACGAAATATATTGATATCTTTTATATTAAACCGTTTGTTGATTTGTTGTTCTCTTTTCATTTTTAAAAACACAAATTCGGTCATTCTAGCTGATGTAATAGCTGATTTTAATCTGCGAAGCAGCTATTTTTTATCGGAAAAAACTACTATGACCTTTCAGGGATATTTCAGAACCTATTTTCTACTTTCGGTTCTGATTTTGGTAAAGTGTTAAAATAATCATCTTGTTTGCCTGTCTCAGAGATAAATGAACCTAACTTATCTTACCAGTTTGACATATTAAAATGCACGACCAGAAAACAATAGACATAACCATAACACTAACATGACATTCTGGAATGAGATGCTTCTAAAAATCTGTTTTATTGACAATCCAAAACATCAATGATTTCAAATGGTATGTTTTCGATTTTTTTATGAAATGTTATGTTTACCGTAAAATACTTTTAGAAACTTTCCCTATTATGTCTACGAAGAAAATCTTATGATTCCATTCTGAAATCGTGGTTGACGATCTTTACTTGAAACTTTCCCGCCATTTTAAGTTATTTGTAAGGCGCACTTGACAAATCATCGACATGTTTTTGCTATGCATATTTTCTCAACTAATTCAAATATAATGCTGAACTTTTTTATTGTGGCTTTTCCTATGTAACCCGAAACGTGCCATGTCTACTTCCGAAATTTAAGTAAGCGGCAATTTGGTTTACATTTTCTGTTGTTTTGAATTGTGGAAAGTCTTATGGGACAGCGAATCAATACTTAACGTCATTCCAGGGGAGAATAACCTGATGCGCAATGTCAGGCTGAAGACATTGCAATTATTGACATTTTTGACAAAACATATTCCTAAAATGTCATAGACAAATTAAATTGGAAGCATACATTCCTACATTACTAAATTTGTAATTTAATCAGGATTCCATAAACCAGAATAGAAAAGCAATCAAAATATATAATACAATCCTAAGGCAAAAAAAAAAACCAAGTTTGTTTCCTGTCGGTGGTCAAAAAACCTAAATGGGAAATGCGGTTTTTATTTTATTTTGTTTTCTTTTTTTTCTATTGTTAAAGAGGTGCTAAGGCAAATTTTGATCGAAAATCCGCATGGGTGATGATTTTTTCAGTAAGAAACCTGTCCAGTTTCAAGTTTTTGTTGAAAAGAAAACACTTCCTTGTACTCTACTCTGCGTGCGCATGTGGCAATGAAATCATGAAACCATGAAATTAATTTGTACCCGTTGTGATCACTGAGCGTGAATAACTGCAGTCCTTTTGTTCTGAACAACATCATGCATCATTCGATTAGTTTTGCCAGAAATGAGAACACAGTATGTGCACCATAACAGTTTAACGTATGTCTCACGTTAATTAAGCGTCAAAATCGGGCTGTTTTACGCTATTTCCAAGTCATCGCTACATTTAACGTGTTCGTTCTCTCAGAGAGAAATCGAAACAGGTACTTGCAAGTTAAGTTGTGTACCATACAAATCAATGAGAAAAGCCATCAGAAGGCGAAATTGGCTTGAACAATAACGAACTAAAGCTCTTAATTTCTGGATGTTGATTGGGAAACGGTTGGTTTAATTAGCATTAGTTAATGTCAGCACTATGTTAAACCATGTGTGTAAGTCAAGGTGACATACTTTGATTGTATAAAAATACACGAAGTGAAAATATAAGATGATTTTTACGTACAGCTCTAATTGAAATTTAGTTTAAAAGGGGTTCCGCTGACGTTATTTTAACAGCTGCTCATTTGCATTTGAAAAGAAATAAGGTTACCGTCGAAAATAGCGATAGCGGATTTATAACGCAACCTCTCAAGTATCATTATCATAGCTGACTGTTCTTTGGTGCGTATACGCGAGATTCAGTGTCATGTTTTACCTGTAAATTGAGTATTCATTCCTTCTTTCATTCGTTCATTTATTCATTTGTTCATTTATTTCTTCATTCATTCATTTATTATAGGTTTATTGAAAAATCACAGACGCAGTAATTTTGAAAACATATATACAAACATGTGAAAAAAATATAAAACTTCTAAACAGCGCGATTCAAAATATAATTGCTGATGCAGAAGAGATAAGAACATCGCGGAAGGTTCAAATAGGCATTGTCGATGAAAAGAGACAAGAATCTATCGAGAAAGGTTTGAAAATGCATTGACCATGCAAAAACAAAACCGTGGCAGGTTCGAGAAAGCATTGCATGCAAAAGAGATAATAAAGAAACCACCGTAGAGGGTTCAAAAAAGCATTGCCGACGCAAAAGAGATGTGAAAACACCGTGGAAGATTCGGGAAAACATTGCCGGTGCAAAAGAGATATGAAAACACCGTGGGAGGTACGACAAAGCATTGTCAATGCACAGATAAGAAAACATTGAGAGAAAGCATTATCAAAGTAAAGGTAAGAAAACATCCCTGCCGATGCAAAGGAGATATGAAAACATCGTAAAAGGTTCGAGAAAGCATTGCCGATCTAAAAGAGATATGAAAACATCGTAATAGGTTCAGGAA
>JXSR01S044447.1:172914-190371 GCA_000969725.1 Ophiothrix spiculata | reverse complement strand
TACGATTGTAACAGTTAAAAAGTGATTTGTACAGATCAATAAATCTTTGACCTCGCTGATCCTGAGCAATCAAGCCAAGGCAATAGACAATTTAATGCCTATTATCCTTGGTCAGAGGCCTGAACAAATACTTCTTTTGACATCCTGGCCAGGAATTGATATAAACCCATCTCACCTAGCCAAAAATGCTAAGTAAATAATTCTAGGGTATGTGCAAATCAAATGTGCAATGTGCTATTAATTAAAAAATATAACTTTCTGGAATTATACTGCTCGTTTAAGTTATGTGTTGTTTTACTTAATGTTACGTTATAAATCACTTACAGAAACCTGCGAAATCCACGCGATCCTTGGATATTTATTTCACTATAAATTTCGAGATTGTTCATAAAATGTTCAGTCTTTGAAGTATAAAGATCTTAGATATAAACTTTCAGAATTATCAGAATTCACAAGTCCTGTAATCCAGGTGACAAACGTAAATCCAAAACGTTCTTTACGAAACCACACGTGTCCGCCATTACCTCAAAATCAATGCTGATGTGGTTTTGTTGTTAATACTCAACTTTTTCGAATAATCTACATTTGATATATTTCTTGAGAAATACCTCAATAATACCGATTGATATTTTAGGATATTCTCTTTTTTTTTTTAATTTATAACATTTGGCGGAAAGTCAGGCTAATCTCAATAGTGCATATGCATTAAATTTAAGCGACGCCTCCATAGTGTAAAAGGCAGAATATTGGAATGAATTTTCGATTTTAGATGCAGGTGGTAACCGAAGTGCTCGGAGAAATCTGAGGACCGACCGGGAATCGAACCCGGGCCGTTTATGTTAAGCTTTTTCACCTTTAGGGCAAGGGTCAGAAGGGTCACAGAGTTACCTGATCTCCAAGACGAAATTTTAAAACCTTATTCTAGGCTAAAATAATTTGTTTGAGGTTACAAGTTAAATTCCTAAATAAAATCTCAAGTAAATTTAAGAACATTGAAAATAGTAGGACACAATTTCCATATGAAGATATTCGCAAATATTCTGGTTGTTGACCTCTTCTTAAAATTTGATCAGTGTCAAGGTTTCCGCCATTTAATATGAAACATATGAAGTTGAGTAAAATGCTAAAAGGTGTATAATGACAAAATATTGCGGAAAATCTGTCTTGAGTTTCACAAGCAGTTTGTATTGAAGGAGTCATGAGTATTCTTGATAATGAGGACAAGGAGTCCATGTAGATATGGTAGTGAGGAAACGCTAAGGAAATCGGATTTTCATCAGGAATATCGTACTGTTTTGACAACAAATGTACAATTTCGTTAATAATAGTGTCAACTTTTAAAACTCGTTTTGTGCCTGAATATTTCTTAAAGAGAATTCAGATTCATCAAGAACTTGATTTTTATTAAATCAAATATATGGGCAGTATAAAAGTGACTAAGAGATAAGGAGATTTCTAAACAATACACGTTTAAATAACAGGAATTGTGCAGTTTTATCATTCCAATTTCCAAAGACTACATGTAAAATACGTTTAACCTAAACATTAACCTCTTTACCTTTTTCATTGCTTAAACTTCACAACTTTATTTAAATTTTCTCAACCTTTATCAATATTGCTTTAATATTCAGCAGATGTAAAAGTCCCATCATGGTGCTTATAATTCCATCGATAGACGTAATGTTCAATTATTATCTTGAAAATAAGTGTACCCTGTGGTACGTCTGTTGTATTTAACGACGTGCTTCTGCTTTACTTTACCCACCTGTTGACTATAATAGTATTGACATATTCTTTGTTGAGATACACTTAGCCAGTTCAAATGTTCTGTCCGTGCATAACAATGCATTTTATAATCCGTAGTAACATATATTGTTAAACCATTACTTATTCTATTCACTGGAGTCAATAAGTATAGATAATCCCCACTTGAGAAATTGCAAACCTTAACAATCCTTATGTGTTTACACGACAAAAAGCACGACTTAAAGCCTCTAGACGTTTTTGCTTTCGTCGAAGACAATAGCCTAGCCTATACTTTGATTGACAGGCCTCTTTGGTGCGGTAAAATTAATTCGATACTTCTTTTGTCATTTACGGTTTAGTTTACAAATGTAAACTAAATCCTTTGTCCTTTAATGAGATAACTTACGACAAACTTGAACAGGCTACTTGTATATTCCATTGTTTGGTATTTTTCTAAACACAATGGCCCGTATTCCAGAAAGATGTTTAGCTAAACTATTGTTTAACTGAGCATCAACTGTCCAGAAATGATACCCATCATTGCAGCTTTCAAGCAGAACAGTTCAATGAGTCGTGCTGTTGAAGAGAAATAAAACCTTTATTTAGCTAAACACCTTTCTGGAATACGGGCCAATATGTCGGAATATTTTTACGAAACGCTTTTGAAACCCATGGTTATATTAAAACGACTTTGGTTTCAAGGGCAAAGTGTCAAAATAATTCTTTTCATCATCCAATATTCACAACAAGACATTACATTGAATATATCAGGAGATAATTTAGTGACATTACCTTCCGCGGACATACGTCACGTCGCAGAATGTGACGCTTGGTAAAATAGGTTCAAATAAGACATATTTAGAAACGTACATTGATTTTTTGAGAAATAAGAAAGTGCAATAATATATTTATGTAAATTCCCTAATCTAAATTTTTTTAAACATATATACGGTATGTACTTTATACCTGTCTTTATCTGAATAGTTTCTATAAATCATGTCATTGAAATCAAAGAAAGTAATACTTCGGTTACATGTGTATTAAAATACCGCGTAAGTAACAACATATTTCCCTGATAGGCTCCATGTCACGATAAAGAGGAGTGCTCATATGCCATCCTGGGAACATGATACGCCTGAAGCCGTCACTTGCTAAATGATCATTCATATTGAAAAACATGTCTGATTTTTCATCATAAAAATCGATGCAGTAATTCAGCGATATAATTATGTACATGTATTTTACTCTAACTGCAACAGGTGCAAAGGTGTACTGCCACTTAATATTTTGACTTACTTTTTGGGAGATCCATTGAACAGCAATTTATTATTCAACAGTTACTATATGTATATTTTTTACAAAACAAAACCTTTTAAAAAGGTATAATTTTATCAACAAGACTTTTTTCCCTCAAGCGAACAGTATCAAATAATTCTTTTCATTATCAAATATATCCACAACAAAGCATTAATTTTGAAAAGGTTCTTGGGATTATTCATTTACATTACTCACCACCGGCTAAAATCAATTACAATGTCATATTCGTTATACGTTTCAGTTGAAAAGTGTCCCCGGGGATTAAGATGCAAACATGAAAAGTGTCCCCGGGGATTAAGATGCAAACAACACACTAGTGCAAAATCTGATTCTTGTTTGAATAGGTGCAACAAGATTGGTTGAGTTATTAGTGTTAATCCACGCTAATGAAATAGTCCAAGAGTATAAGCTGATATAGACAAAAAGGTGGACATTTTTGGTAACAAGCTGATTTTTTCAGAATAGGTGCAGAAATATGTGTAGAATCGCTGGTAAAAAGTCACCGGGCATTTTCCGAAATCCAAGATGGCGTCCAAAATGGCCGCCAAAATAACATATTTTCATTAAAATGGCTTTAAAACTAATCGTAAAACACTTAAAACTCAAACGTATCATTGGGAAATTACTTCTGGAGTTGTAGCAAACACATTTGGCTAAAAATAAGATCATATGCATGTTTCAAATTCAAAATGGCCGCCAAAAGGACGGCCAAAATAGCATATTTTAACTAAAATTGACAAAAATATCCTTTGAAATGCGAATTATCATAAATAATCAACAGAAAATGACATTTAGGACTTCAACAAGATCACTTGTCCCCTTATTATGCTGTTAACATGTTTAAAAAGTACCGAGATCCAAAATGGCTGACAAAATATGTTTTAATGCAAAAAATGGGCTAAAATGAAGTTAAAAACTGAATCAAGCACACTATATGTTCAAAATAATTGATGGCAAGTAGTTTTGAGAGTTACAATAAATATATTGATCCCCAAAGTAGGCTGTTAACAAGCTTAAAATTCCAAATGCCACCTGCACTGAGATCCAAAATGACAGCCAAAATACATTTTTATGCGCTTGAAATGGGTTACACGACTTTAAAACAGCATCAAACACACTATACTTTTCAGGATATTTGATGGAAAATGGTTTTTAGAGTTACAACAGATATATTTATCCCAAAATTAGGCTGTTTACAGCCTTAAAAATCAAAATGTTGCTTGCACTGAAATCCAAAATGGCCGCCAAAATACAATGTTATTTGCTAGAAATGGGTTATGGCACTTTAAAACAGCATCAAACACACTAAACTTTTCAGGATATTTGATGGAGAGTTGTTTTGATAGTTACAACAGATATATTCATCCCCAAATTAGGCTATTAACAGGCTTAAAATTCCAAATGGCGCCAGTATTAAGATCCAAATTGGCCGCCAAAATGCGCTTAAATTCGCTAAATGTAGGTAAAATGACTTTAAAACAGCATCAAACCCACTATACCTTTTAAGATATTTGATGGAAAATGATTTTTAGAGTGACAACAACTATATTTGTCCCCAAATTAGTCTGTTAACAAGCTTAAAATTTCAAAGCAAGCCTGAACTGAGATCTAAAATGGTCACCAAAATATGTTTTAATGCTCTAAAATTGGGTCAAAAAACTTCAAAACAGCAACAAACAAACACACTATATTTTCAAGATATTTGATGAAAATGGTTTTTAGAGAAACAACAGCTGTATTTGCCCCCAAATTTGGCTGTTAACAAAAGTATGGTGTGTTTGATGCTGTTTTAAAGTCATTTGACCATTTTTTGAGCGAATTAAAGCGCATTTTGGATCTCAGTACAAGCACCATTTGGAATTTTAAGCATGTTAACAACCTAATTTAGGGACAATATACCTGGTGTAACTCTCAAAATAATATTCTATCAAATATTTTGAAAAATGTAGTGTATTTGATGCTGTTTTTTATGAGTCGTTTAACCCATTTTTAGCGCATTTAAGCATATTTTGGATCTCAGTTCTGGCGCCATTTGGAATTTTAAGCCTGTTAAGTCTAATTTGTAGATAAATGTATCTGTTGTAACTCTTAAAACCATTTTCGATCAAATATCTTGAAAAATACGATGTGTTTGATGTTGTTCTAAAGTCGTTTAACTTACTTAAAGTGTATTAAAACGTATTTTAGCAGCCATTTTGGATCTCAGTACTGGCGCCACTTGGAATTTTAATCTTTTTAACAGCCTAATTTAGGGACAAATATGTCTGTTGTAACTTTAAAAACTACTTTTCATCAATTATTTTGAACATGTAGTGTGTTTGATGTTGTTTTTAAGTCGTTTTAGCCCATTTTTTCCCATTAAAACATATTTTGGGCATCCATTTTGGACCTCGGTACTGGCGCCATTTTGAATTTAAAACATGTTAACATTATAAGAAGGGTCTTGTTGTATTCTTAAATATCATTTTCTGTTGATTATTCATGATAATTCGTGTGGTTAATGCTGTTTTTAAGTAATTTTAAACCATTTTAGTGCACTAAAACATATTTTGACGACCATTTTGGATCCCAGTATGGGCACCATTTTGAATTTTTAATATGTTTAGATCATAATTAGGGAATAAATGATCTTATTGTAGCCTTAATGTCATTCTCTGTTGATTATTTATGATAATTAGCATTTCAAAGGATATTTTTGTCAATTTTAGTTTAAATATGCTATTCTGGCGGCCATTTTGGCGGCCATTTTGAATTTTAAATATGCATATGATCTTATTTTTAGCCAAATGTGTTTGC
The DNA here is from genome assembly GCA_000969725.1 of Ophiothrix spiculata. Classification (NCBI taxonomy): domain Eukaryota; kingdom Metazoa; phylum Echinodermata; class Ophiuroidea; order Amphilepidida; family Ophiotrichidae; genus Ophiothrix; species Ophiothrix spiculata. Next base: position 184,512 of record JXSR01S044447.1, on the reverse strand, counting down.
TACAGCTCCAGAAGCAGTTTCCCTGTGAGTTTTATTGAACTTAAGTGGTTTATAAGTTGTTTTAAAACTATTATAATGAAAATATAGCATTTTGGCGGCCATTTTGGACGCCATCTTGAATTTCAGAAAATGCCCGCAGGGAATTTCCGGGGACTTTTTATCAGTGATTTTACACCTTTTTCTGGACCTATTCTGAAAAAATCAGCTTGTTACCAAAAATGTCCATGTTAAAACTAATACTCTTGGAATAAAACAATATAGTAAAATATCATGTTGCACTTGACATACAGAATCATCAGAAAACTTTTTCAAAACATGCACCAGATTACTAGGATTCCCGACGAGAATTGAAAAACAATACCTTGCCGAATACTTGTATTCAAGTTTAACCCTCGTCTTCCTGTGCCTTTTTTTTTTTGTAACACGTCTTCCTCAGGGGGCGCTGGTTATTCTCTTCCCCTGTTTTTTGAAATTAGGACCCCGAAAGTTATATTGTTTGGTACTGTATTGTAGGGTAGGGTCCTTTTTCCTTGTTTGCGTGTGTATTTTTCCTATGTAACTTGAAACTCGCAAAGTCTACTTCAAATTTCAAGTAGTATATAATTCGATTTACTTTTTTGTCGCTAAAGGCCATGTCACACATCACCGTACCGTGCGAATAACGTACTAATAACGTACACTGGTTTGGTAATCGATTACATGTATTTCAATGACCAAACCAGTGTACGTTATTATTTCGTTATTTGTACGTTTCGTGATGTGTGACAGAGCCCTTAAATTCGGTTTCAAGAGAAAAAAACACCAACGTAATACCTTGGCAACGAATCGAAATTGAAATATATATTTAAAACGTTATACTTATATTTTTTCATTTATGGACTACATAAATGTCAATAAATCAGGATTTTAACTGATTTTTCAACTGAAAATCATTAAAAATAGTTTTTTAAAATAGTTACTGTCGATATCTTCAAGATTAAATACAATTCAATTAAGGAATTACATATTTTCCATATAAATGTTTTCGCAAACGCCAGCAATTATCTGTACAATATAATGATGCAAATGATGAATAAGGATTCTAGCACTTATTCATTGGTTTATGATTATTTACCTGTTGAATTTAGGAGCTTAACTACAAGGGTAAGGCGAGTGTTCAATAATTTGTTTCGTATCAGATTGATTATATTTCTACATTTCTACCATGATGGTAGACATACTCAAACGGGATTGCATCAATATAGATCAGATAACCACAACTGCCACTATTATATGCCGACCAATGGATGTATGAGTGAGGACAAATAATCATGTTCAACACATGAGAACTATCAAATTCAGTAAGTGAAAGTGGGTAGGACATATCGTCAGGAGAACAGATCAGATGATTTTCGCCAAAAACATCATGGAGACCTTTGGATGGGAACAGAAATAGAGTAAGACTTTTGAGGTTGAGATGGTGGCATGAAACGGTTGATTATAATTGTGGTACGGTGCAATGGCAGGGAGCAGCGATCATTGTGGCAAAAATATGCTTGCACTTTCGTTCAGCAATCGACTGACAACGGTGATGATTAACGGCTGAGAGACAGACAAGATAAAATTGTTGATATGTATCAAGAGTTTCTTTGTGTTGCGCAACAGGTGAAAATACATGTCAAGGTCGTAATTTGCCGAAGAAAAGTTTCGTTTTAAAGAATGATCGAAAATATGAAATATACGAGTATCTGTATTTTTGAGGACCTACTTATCTTTGAACGCGTTCATATCAGTTATACATTTTACTCCCTTACAACCTTTGATTGAATAAGACACATTGGCGTAACCGGGGGCGGATGAGGCGGGAGCCCCCTGACGAAACCCTGGCCCCACGCAAATGAAATTTGACTTTGTACATGGGTCTATGGTGAACTCCTATTTTTGCTTTGTTCTCGCCCCCCACCACCTTGCTTTCACGTGTTTAGCCCGCAATTTAATGTATCTTGAAAAGAAAGCGAACATGCTATAATTTTATTAAGAATTAAGTTATTCATAATTAACAGTTTTACCTTTTTATTGTATTTTTGTTATTATAATTTATGACTATCTGATACAGGTAGGACGTATTTGTTTGATTTCATACTTTGTTTACTTTGCTTAATGGTGTTTGTTTTCCTGCAATGTGTACCATGATGGAAATTGATCGTATATACATATCTAGACGCCACCACCCAACCGTAGGTCAATGTGCGAAGCACAGGCAAAACACTAACACGGGTCTCCTTCTTACAATGATTGGCATAGTAATATGTTTTTAGCAGGATGAAAATTACTCGAAATATCTCGGTCAAGAGAGATCACCAGCCGATTATGACCACGCGTATAGGAAGATGACTCGTATAAGTATACATTTCAGTCGTTGGTTTGTCAACCAGAAGTTTAATATGGAATTAATGGTACATTTTGTGGAAAAACTATGAATTCGTGACGTAACATCAGGGCTTTATGATTATTCATACCCATCCCATATTGCAACACTATAATAGTTCGTTTTACCGACAATACAATAGACTGCCTATTAAGATACAGATATTCACCACAGCACAAAATGTGGAATATGGGATACGTGTCACTGCTAGTATAATTGTTATTACCAACCATCCCATATTGCAATACGTTAAGTCAACACTAAATTGTTCCGTTGACCTTACAATTAGATATGGGATAGGTTTATGCACAAAGCAACAATTGTGTATTATGGGTAGGATCTACACACGGGAAGTATGAATTCCCTAACCTTCAGAAGGTCAGGTAGCCCGCAGGTGATTTGATAAGCTTCGAGGTCGATTTTGTAACAGCGCAGTTCCAGAAATTTTGAATTAATAATGAACAATGACTACTTCTCATGAGCCAGCAAGGCAGTTAGCTGGACAAAGCTAAATTAGATGGGGAGCGTGTATTTTTTTGGTAATATTAAGCCTTTTTAATACCATTGAACATACGTGCCACCACGTTACAGAGCTATACGCTCTGTAGCCAGGCACACCTATGATACGCGTACGCCCTTATTAACCACATCCAACCACCACACCCCTACGATCATTGCATATCTGGATTGCATAAATATAACCCAGGTATATTTACAAAAACTAGAATGTGTATATGTTCCGTATTCATAATTGAGGATCATGATACGTCCGAAGGTGTCAATTTCCATGTAATTACATGTTCATGAAGTGGTTTGTTCTGACATGGCATGTGTTTACGGACTCTGATTCTGTGTAAAATAAAATTGAAATGTTAACACTTAAGTGATCAAAGAGGGGGGGTCAATATGGACCCAACATTTGGTTTTCATCGCCCTGCCATGTATTTGTCTAACTTTACCATACCCTACACCTGGTGGCAAAAAATTTAAATCGGCACACCCCTTCCCATGCTAATTAGCATAAATAAGCATTTTCGAGGGCGCTTTTCAAATTTTATTTCAGGATTGTATTTGTACTTACATACTGCAAAAATGAGCCAAATTTTATAAAAAAATTGACCAAAAAAATAAGATTGAACACGCTTTCAAAAAACAGCTATAATTACGAAAGCTTGTAATGGAATCGTGTTATGTTTCTTTTCGTTAATCAATGCTGTATAACTTTATTTTGTCAGTCTGTTACTTGACCTATCTTCAAGAATAAAAGTGAGACCCAGTCGAATATTAAATTCCATGGCTAAGTTAAATCCAAAATAGATCACCAACAAATTTATCTCATGCATGAGCTACAATCTTTATGCAAGTTAGAAACTTCAGAGGATTAATTTGATTGTTGGTTTTCGGCTCATTAATTTAAGAACATAAATTCGATAATTCTGTCTAGAACACATCTGATTGCATTCTGCAAGATATATGTTTTTTTAACGATAACCTTACGTTCACCAAATAGAAAGAACTATCAATTTTTCTAGAAATGTGAAATTATTCTGAAAAAGAACAGAATATGTGAATGTACATACCGAATATGTTTCAAATTTGGTGAGGAGCTTCTCTCCCTTGATATTTTACAAAGTATTCCTATATAGAACAGAAACTCGAAGTTGCCGTTTGCTTGTAATCGATACTCTATTCATATGCTATTTTTTTCTATTTCTAACGCCAACGTTAATTGGCATTAGTAACGAGTATGAAAAAACAATGTGGAAAATTTAATTTTAACCAATCTTAAGCACCATGATAATTAAAGGGGCATTGGACAAGTTCAGCATCATCCCCAAACTTTTCCCCAAACATTTTGAGATTTTTGCATCATTTGAAATATTAGTGATAATAATAACAGCATGCAAAGTTTCATTGTCAAATTCAAACCCTATATACCAAAATATTTAGATATTCACTTTTTTTAATTATCGTTGTCGACAACGATAAATACTGCCCTCTATAGTTGAAATTCTAGAATTGGCCTTATCAGGAGATCTAATGAAAATTCCAAGTTTCTTTTGATTTGTCTGTAATCTATGATATTAAAAGGAATGTTTTATAAACAAATCTTTGGTTCTTTCTCATTGTATAGCATCAGTAAATACGTTTCGAGAATAGCCTCATCCCCAAAATCAAAAATTTAAATAAAATTCAAATTTTCGACTTTTATGAAGGTTTTGAACAAATTTTTCACGATATCTGGTAATTGACTGTTATTTTCTAACTTAGGAAGTGTAAATCATCCACAAACAAAATTTCAAAATTTTGTCCAATGCCCCTTTAACACTCTTCTGTTAAAAACTTTTGTGACAAGTATTTCCCGGTTCATACGTTTGTTCGTCCTGTTTATTTTCTGTCCTTGTATATGCATTTAGAATTTTAGTATATTTTTGCACTATTTACTATGCTGCGCTAAATATTTTTTTTCTATTATTCTAAACAAAATAAATCTGATTTTTGTTTTACGAAACGCTTTGAAAATATGATTACATCAACACGACTTTTGTTGTCCCCCAAGGGCAAAGTAGAAAAATAATTCTTTTCATTATCAAGTTTTCACATCAAGTTATTACATTGAAAAGATTTCGAGATTATTCATTGACATCATCCACCAAGGACTAGATTCAATTACAATCGCATATTCCTTATACGTTTACTTGAAATGAGTCCCCGTGGATTTAGATGTAAAACAACATTTAATTTCAAAAGCCAATTTTTGATTGAATAGGCGCAACAAGCTTTGTGGTGAAAAATAATGCACGATAATGAAACGATTTAGTAAAGCATCATGTCGTACTACACATTAAACTACAAACATGAAAATTCCGTTTGAAGTAACACTTTGTTTTTTTATCTATAGTAAGAAGTTCTAAAAGTATTTCGGTTATGTTAAATATGTTCACCTTTGTCAAATAATTTAGATCTGATAATTCTACTGGTAATTTATTTGGGAAATACCTCAATAATACCTATTTTCATTTTAGAATAGAAATATTTAATTTTGACGAATAATCTACATCTGATAATTTATTTGAGAAATAGCAATGCTGATGCTCTTTAAAGATTTTCAACTTTGTCGAATAATCTACATCTGGTTATTTATTTGAGAAATATCTCAATAGTACCGATTTATATTTTAGGATTGTTTTATTGATTTATGTTAAGCTTTTACATCTTTAGGTCAAGGGTCAGAAAAGTCACAGAATTACCCGATCTCCAAGACGAAATTGTAATTCTATATTAAAATAATTTGTTTGAGATCACAAGTATAATTCCTAAATAAAATCTCAACTATAAGACCAATATAACTATAAAAGGACAAAACTTCCATATGAAGATATTCCCAAATTATGGTAGTTGACCTCTTCTTGAAATTTGATCAGTATCACGGTTTCCGCCATTATATTGAAACTTACGAAGTTGAATAAAAAGCTAAAAATGTCAAAAGCGCATAATGACAAAATATTGCGGAAAAATATGTCTTGAATTTCACAAGCAGTTTCTCTTCAAGGAGTCATGAGAATTCTTGATAACGAGGACAAGGGGTTTTAATAGTCCATGTAGAGATAGTAGTACGGAAATGCTGAGGAAAGCGGATTTTCATCAGGAACATCGTAATCTTTTGACAAAAAAATTGCATTTTCGTGAATAGTGTCAACTTTTAAAAATTGTTTAGTGCCTGAATATTTATGAAATCGATTTTTATTTGACAAAAAATAGATTTTTGTCAAATCAAACACATGGGTAGTAACACTGACTAACTAAGAGAGAAGGAGATTTCAAAAATTCACAACAAATCCCAAGATTATACATGCAAAATAGATTAAGCTACACATTAACCTCTTTACCGTTTTCATTGCTTATACTTCACAACTTTGTTTAAATTTTCTCAACTTTTATCATTGCTTTTATATTCAGCATGTTCAGCAGATGTGCAAGTCCCATCATGGTGCTTCATTTATAATTCCGTCGACAGACGTTATGTTCGATTTTTATCTTGAAAATAAATGTACCCTGTGGTACATCCGTTGTATTTAACAGGTGCAACGACATGCTTCTGCTTCACCTGTTGACCATAGTATTGACATTGAATATTCCATTATTTGCTATTTTGCTAAACACAATATGTCGGAATATTTTTACGAAACGCTTTTGAAACCTATGGTTACATAAAAACGACTTTAGTTTCCTGAAGGGCAAAGTATCAAAATAATTCTTTTCATCATCCAATATTCACAACAAGGCATTACATTGAATATATCAGAAGATTATTCAGTGACATTACCTTCCGCAGGCTTGCAATTTGATTACAATTGCAGATTCAGTGCACGTTAAAATTTAGATATGACTCCGGGGATTTAGATGCAAAACGACAAAAGCTGATTTTTCATTGAACAGGCGAAACAGGCTTTGTGGAATTATGAATGATAATGTACATAATTGAAATGATTCAATCATATCAAGTATCATATTGTACCTGGCATGGTTATAACACAAAATATAGCTGTAATACTTCGTGCTAAATCCTTACACAACTTTTGAATTATATCATTCACCACATGGAACCTCTTAAAAATCGTTTCACAAACATGCATGAGTCGGTTTCTTGCGCGGAAGGGCTCAGGGGGCCGCTCAAAAAGTGGTACGCATGCTCGTCAGAAAAAAGGTCGGACAATAGTAGGATCTTGGCCCATTCGTCGACGTCTTTGGAAAAAAGGGCTGCCTTTCAGGGTAACTTTCGAAATTAAGGACCGTCTTTTTACAATATCGTCATAGGGTCACTTTTTGCCAGTTATTGTGAAATTCCAAGAAACATTCTCTTTTACGACAAGAAAGGCTTCGAATGTATGATATTCATGTATTTTATGGCAGTGAATAGTGCATTACGCCGTTGAGGTTCCATTTCAGTGTGTTGCGTCAGGGGTCAAATTTAGTGTAATACGTTATTTAGGGGTATGATTTTGAATATTTTACGCCATTAAGGAATGGAATTTGCTGTATATGATTACGACATTAAGGGTCCGATTTTGAGGTGCACTGACGAGCACGCGTACCAATTTTATTCATCCCCCACCCTCACCCGGGCGTAAGGGCTAAATAAAAAAAAAACGTGTGTCTAACGTACAGGGTTTCAGTCATAGATGTACACTATATATCGATTGCCAAAACAGAGTACGTTTGGGCTCTGTCCGGTGATGTGTGACTTAGCCCTAAAATTCGTTTTTCAGGATCGATTTCAACATCTGGCGCGAATTTCACATAAAATGTTCCCTATAATGAATCTTTTACAGCGTTTACGATTTTACTACATTTTTAACTTTTCTTTTCATATTTGTATAATATGCTCTATTAAGGCAGGAAAGATGAATGTTTATGTTTTTATGATCGTTTTTGACTTGAATATGAATATTCATGAGTATGATGCCCTTATTTTATAAGCCTGTAAACTCGCCAAAAGAAATTTGAAAATTAAATGCATAAATGTTATGAAAACATGATGAAATAAAAAAAAATAATTCGGAAATATAATTGTCTCTTCATGTAATTTGGCAAGTCTTTATTTACCTTGAGCGAGGTCAAATTCGGTTAATGCGTTTTAGCCACTTGGTGAACAGAAAACGACAACACATTTGTACACGTTCGCTGAAAATCTTGCGGTAAACCTTTGTAAAACATATGTCACGTCGCAGAATGTGACGCTTGGTAAAATAAGGTCAAATAAGACATATTTAGAAACGTACATTGATTTTTTGAGAAATAAGAAAAGTGCAATTATATTTTTATGTAAATTCCCTAATCTAAATTTTTCAACATATATGTGACCTTCCAGCCCGTATGAGCAGTAAATGCCAGAAACTTCATTTTGCGCTACAGGTGAAAATACATGTCAAGGTCATAATTTGCCGAAATTGATTTTATGACAGATTCACAATCCTAGTGATTACTACAAAATACCAGCAAAGTTTCATTTCAAGAAAATGATAGGAAATGTGAAATAAATTGGTATATTTTTAAGACAATCAACAGAAAATATAGGGCTTACTAAACTTTGGAACGCGTTTATCTCAGTTATAAGTTTTACTCCCTGACAAACTTTGACGGACCATACCTTGACTTCTGGAAATCGTGTGAAGTTCATTAAGGTGTCATTTTAATCATTAAAGCATGGTCTTTGCAAATAATTAAAAAAGTGAAAATGACAAAAGCTGACATTTACTGCTGGTTTAGGCTGGACGGTCACATATATGGTATGTACTTTATACCTGTCTTTGTCTGAATAGTTTCTATAAAACTTGTCATTGAAATCAACGAAAGTAAAACTTCGATTACATGTGTATTAAAATACCGCGTAAGTAACAACATATTTCCCTGATAGGCCCCATATGTCACAATAAAGAGGAGTGATCATATGCCATAAATATCCATCCTAGGAAAATGATACGCCTGAAGCCGTCACTTGCTAAATGATCATTCAAATTGAGAAACATGTCTGATTTTTCATCATAAAAATCGATGCAGTAATTCAGCGATATAATAAATTACGTACATGTATTTTACTAAATGCAACAGGTGCAAGAGTACTGCCACTTAATATTTTGACTTACTTCTTGGGAGATCCAAGAATAAACAGCAATTTATTATTCTAAACAAAATCTATATGTATATTTTTTACAAAACAAAACCCTTTAAAAAAGTACAATTTTATCAACAAGACTTTTTCCCCTCAAGCGTAGAGTATCAAATAATTCTTTTCATTATCAAATACATCCACACCAAAGCATTACATTTGAAAAGATTCTTGGGATTATTCATTTACATTACTCACCACAGGCTAAAATCAATTACAATTTCATATTCATTATACGTTTCAGTTGAAAAGTGTCCCCGGGGATTTAGACGCAAACTACACTCTATTGCAAAATCCGATTCTTGTTTGAATAGGTCAACAAGATTGATGGAGTTATTAGTGTTAATTGACGTTAATGAAACGATTTAGTAAAATATTATGTTGCACTTGACATACAGAATCATTAGACAACTTTTTTATAATTTAGGATCAGGGAATCCGACATTTCATCAAGTTGCAACTGATTTTATATAGAAATAAGAACTTTGAAAAAGGGAATCAATTTAAGTGGGCACGGTAATGTTTTTAAAATAACATTTACTCTGCAAAATAGTCTCCTTTTGATATTTTTTGAAAGAAGTAGATAATTCCGACTGAATATATCAGAATGTTTACATATTTTCAAGCCCTTGTCAAAACATGCGCCGAATTACTATGATTCTCGACGAGATTTCAAAAAAAAAAAACTTTGCCGAATACTTATATTCAAGGTTAAACCCTCGTCTTCCTGAGCCTTTTTTTTGTAACACGTCTTCCTGAGGGCTCCCCCCCCTCCCCCCCCCCCTGTGGGATTTTGAAATTAGAACCCCCAAAGTTGTATTGTTTGGTACTCTTTCCATGGATACCAAGATCATGAAAATCGGTCGAGATGTAAAGTATTTCCGGACCGAAAAAATCGACTTTGGGAAAAATTGTTACTTTATCACTAAATTGTTATAAAAGTTCTAAATGTCCGATTATCGTAAGATGTTTTGCTAATAAATGAAGAAATTGACAATTCAAACATGTCCTGTAAGTTTCAAGTACATATCATGCAGATCGTTTTCAAAATGGTGATTTAAAAGTTTTCGAGATGGCAACCACCCCTACCCTCGGACGGCCTACCACCGTAGGTGGTACCCCGATTTTTTTCATCACAATGATTCACGTGATTAATGTCACAATAAAGTGATTATTAATAAATTACGGTGGAGTAGGCTTTCATTACGAATTAATTACGAAAGCTGCAACTTGTAATGGAATCGTGTTATACATCTATTCGTGAATCAATGCTCTATAACTTTATTTTGTTAGTCTGTTACTTGACCTATCTTCAAGAATAACATTGAGGCACAGTCGAACATTTAATTCAATGGCTAAGTTAAATCCAAAATAGGTCACCTACAAATTTATCTCATGCATGCACTACGATCTTTATGAAAGTTAGAAACTCCAATAGTTTAATTTGATTGTTGGTTTTCGGCTCATTGATTCAGGAACAGAAATTCGATTATTCTGTCTAGAGCAACACCTGATTGCATTTTGCAAGATAGCAATTTTTTACGATAACCTTACGTTCACCAAATTGAAAGAACCATTAATTTTCTAGAAATGTGAAATTATTCTGAAAAAGAACAGAATATGTGAATGTATATACCGAATATGTTTCAAATTTGGTGTGGAGCTTTCCTCCCCTGATATTTTACAAAGTATTTCTATATAGAACAGAAACTCGAAGTTGACATTTGCTTGTAATCGATGCTCTATCCATATGCTATTTTTTTCTTTATATTTCAAACGCCAACGTTAATTAACATTAGTAACGAGAATGACAAAACAATGTTGTGCTTGGGTCTGGTGGTGGGAGAAGAATACAAAGCTTCTACACCAGACCCCCTTCTTTCCATTCAAACTTCATCCCAAATAGGTGATACTTTATCGCACTCACAAAATAAATGCACTAGAGTTTCGGGTTTGTCATTACAAAAATAAAAGTTTTGTTAAGAAATCTATTAGTGCAAATTGCCCTATGAAACAATTTAAAATAAAGGATCTTAACTGAGTTTCAATGGTATAATAAAAATTAGCTGTGTGAATATTGTTCCATTCCACCTCATCCAAAATATTGTTACTAAAATATCTTCTGGTCTTGTGAGTGAAGCCAAAGTGCCGAAACATGTTTACTCCATATTGAGAAAATGTTCTGCAGTTGAGGTTGAAAATAAACAATGTGGAAAATTTAATTGTATCAATCTTAAGCACAATGATTATTAACACTCTTCTGTTAAAAACCATTGCGACAAGTATTTCCCAATTCATTAGTTTGTTTGGTCCTGTTTAATTTCTGTCCTTATTTGTTGATGCGTTTAGAATTTGTGTAGATTTTGCACTACGTATACTAATACGATTTATTACATACTTTTATTAAGAAATTTCTGTTAATGGGGAAAATGATTCATTGCAGATAGAGATGATGACAATAGAGGAAACTAAGAGAGAAGCAAATGTTTCAGATTGTAGACCTGAAGCATGACTTACGAAT
>JXSR01S044447.1:134598-161573 GCA_000969725.1 Ophiothrix spiculata | reverse complement strand
TGTTTTCGAGCCACTCTCCTGCGAGTGAACGTCACTCTGGTACAAGAGTGAATTACCGCAAAGTATTTTCACTCTTAAAGAGCTAAATCGCACTCGATTAGAGTTAAAATAAATTCACTCAAAATTTCGAGTGATTTTTCTTTGTTTCGCATTTTCCTACGATTTTAACTGCTCTGATAAAGTCCATTATTAAAGTGAATGCAATATCTTTCAAATCCGTTTCATAGATTTCAATGAATATGTCACGTCACTTGCGCATAATTGTAACCAACAACTACGTGATAACAAGCTGTCTCGCTGCAATAACATTTCTCGATCTTCTCGTAAGGGGCGCACCATTTGATTTTCAGTGGGGGGCGTGGAAGTTGGGGTCGAGTCAACTTTTTTTTCCCGCCGCCTTTGACGGCAAAGTTTTTTTATTACATTGTTTATATCTTTCTTTACCTTGAAGTAGTTGGGTATTTTTTTTTCTTACTCATTTTCGGGTCAAGTTTTTTTTTTTTTTTTTTTAGCCGCCTTCGCCTTTTCAAAACACTAACATTCCCCCCCCCCTCCCTGATAATCAAATGGTGCGCCCCTAAGGTCACCTGCTATGGATATGTCAAAGGGATATGTTAAGTCGCAATAGAATGGATTGTGATGAATATGACTTTTTATGAATATGTCAACTTTTGGCACGAGACGAGAAATTCGTGGTTTACTTTTCTATTACATCTTCGTTATTATGGTTATTAATGGCTATTTGGTGCAGGTATGACCTATTTGTTTGATTTCATACTTTGTTTACTTTGCTTAATGGTGTTTATTTTCCTGCAATGTGTACCTTGATGGAAATTTATCGTATATTGCATAAATATCATGAGTCCAGATACTGTGTATATGCTCTATTAAGGCAGACAAGATGAATTTTATTTTAAATTTGAATAGCGATTTTTAGCAATGGAACATGCATGAGATTTGTTAATACATGCAATAGTTTCTAATATGTAGTTTATATCTTCTCTTATCTACATAATTTCTACAAGTAATATTTAAGCTCACGCGTGAGGCTCCATATTCAAATTCTCACTGGGCAAATTTTCGTAAACTTCGTAACAGGTTGAAATATTTGATTTCCACTAAGTATGAAGATTACATCAATGGCTTTGGTACTACCATCTTGAAGAACCCTAAAAGGTTCTGGTCTTTTTTTAGATCCAAGACCAGGTCTAAATCTTTTTATTTAGTGTATTTAGTGGTGATGAGTGTGCATCTACTGCCAAAAGCAAAGCTACTTTGTTCAACAATTATTTTTATTCAGTTTTTACTCAGCCAAAGGATTTTATTACTCTTCCTAAGGTGGACATTTTCAAAAATGAATCTTTGGGGAATATTGAACTCAAATTTGATGATGTTTTTGAAATACTGACTAGGAATTTGATTGTTGGTTCTCGATTCATTGATTCAGGGCAGAAATTCGATAATTCTGTCTAGCGAAACACCTGATTGCATTCCGCAAGTAAGCGATTTTACAAAACGGATACTTTCACAAAAGTGCTCAAACCAATAGTTGCCAAACATTTAACATTATTCTATATCTGTATTTATAGACAAAATAACCGGTAATGTGTAAAACATATTACCAATACGCTACAAACTGTAATCTTCTTTTTAAAAAACTGCATATACGATGGATTCCTTAAAGGACATGGTTCCGATTGCTTTTTTCAAACTATTTAAGATTTTGGTACTAAAATATTACTCATATTTAAGACCCGTTTTGGATATGTATATCAAAATGTGTCCAATTATGATACCCATATATTAATTTTACAAAGTAATGTATAGGCGGCTCTGAAATGTCAAATTGCCCATAAAATCAAAACGGGTAGACTGATTCAGCTTGAATTTGGAACTTACTCCTCTTTAGTTATCATCTTTCATATGACATTGAAAACTTGATGTTAAAGGTGCAATTCATGATTTTAATGTGGTCTCTTTTCTAGCTAAATAAAAAGAAGAGTACAACATAAATATATACTGAAAATTTCACTTGCCGACTGTTCGTTTCCAAGTTACAAGCTTTTCAGCATTTTGAAAATCCCCATAGGCTACTGTATTGTAATTACTGTCGGCGCCCCGACAATAATTAGAAAATGACACATTTTCTCACTTTTCTCAAAAATGCAAGCACATATGAAAGAATGGTTTGGGGATCGTAACATATGCCAGTTGAAGATTATTATAAGCTAAAAAACTCGTATTTGATAAGGGTGACCTTGAGGGTGAAAAGTGGATCATGAATTGCCCCTTTAAAACTCGCACCTTTGCAGTCATTAACACGACAATAAATAATGGTTTAGGTGAAACCTACGTTATGCTACACGAACACTCCTGTGAGAATTAAAGTTTTTAAATTTCAAACAACTTTAATAGAAACAATAAGCACTGAACAGGAATGACATGACCTGACCTAGGTCAGGTCAAGTCATATAATATTTACATAGACTAGTTTACCAGTCGTTTGTTCGCCTAACTACAGTTTGATGCCATATAGAAGTTGAGAAAAATCCTGTCTGAATTTTATCATAAAAGTCAATGCAGTAAATCAGTGATAATTTACACAAACTTGAGCAGGTGCAAAGATGCACTTGCACTTCACTTTTGACTTAATTCTCCGGTGTTGTTTATAACAAGAATTTGTTATTCTTATATACAAAATCAATGCGTTTATTTTTGTTTAAAAAAAGTATGATTTTATCAACTCGACATTTTCCCTCAAGCACAAAGTATCAAAATATTTGTTTTCATTATCAAATATTCACAGCAAAGCATTACATTTGAAAAGATTCTATAGATCATTCATTGACATCACCCGCCACAGGCTAAATTGGATTACAATTGCATAATTCGTTACACATTTCAGTAGAAATGTGTCCCCGGGGATTTAGATGCAAACAAAACAGGATTGTAATCTGATTATTGATTGAATAGGCGCAACAAGCTTTGTGGAGTTATGAGTATGTTTTATGTTAATGAAACGATTTAAATGTATCATGTCGCACCTGAAGTACTAGATACACGCAATTTTGCAAATTATTGCACATTTTTTTTTCAATTTAGGAATCTAACATTTTATTAAAATTTGCAACTGATGTCAATAGGCATACCAACAGTTTTGAAATATTTACTCTGCAGAATAATCTCACTTTGATCATTTGTTTAGGAAAGAACTAGATAACTTCGACTGAATATTCTAGATTTTTAAATATTTAGGTCCTAGTCAAAGCATTCACTGGGTTACCAGGATTTCCGACGAAAATTGAAAACACTTACCGAATACTTGCTTGTATTCCAGATTATCAATGACATTATTAGAGATCGCAAGTTTAATTCCAGTATTATATCTTTAGTTGCCTGTCATTTGTAGTATAAGCATGTTTTGTTATATGTCCAATTAAACAAATAAACCCTCGGTGTTTTTTTTTTTTTTTTTGGAGGGGGTTGGATTTTTGTTTCAGTAAATATAAAACTTCAAGAATAGTTATTGAAGAAAAGGTGTTTCTCTATGATAGGGCCTCTCCTTATTATTCTAAATATGTGAGTTTCGCAGATATTACGAAATACTCATACTTTCCAGGTTACCTGTATTTTTTGAGATCACAAGTAAATTAAGTTGTTATATAATTCTATAAACTAACATTAGATAGGAAATGAAAATAATGACCCCTGGTCTTTACTAATTTTCTAGCATCGATTGGTTAATATATAAGATATACTTGACAATGTTTGAATTGGCATGTTATATTTCTCTACTAATTCTAATGCATATTTTGTTAACTAATTCAAAACTTTATGCTGAGCTGTGTTCCATATTTGCGTGTGTATTTTTCCTATGCAACTTGAAACTCGCAACGTCTACTTCAAATTTCAAGCAAATAGTAATTCGATTTACTTTGTCTGTATTTAAATTCGGTTTCACGAGAATAAAACCAAATGCCTTGTCAAAAATGTCCACTTCTAGATAGCAATGAATCGAATCAAAATTTGAATATGGATAAACTGTTACGTTTATAACTCATTTCATTCCTTGATGTTCAAAATAATCATTGTAAATATATAGTTACCAATACAATTCAATTAATGGTGGTTCGAAACCAGGAAGGGTGGTTCGCCTTGTGATTTTTATATGACAATGCAAGAAAATATCCCTTACGAAATAACAACGTCATAAAACTTATGCAGGCCTGTGCAGTGAAAATAGACAGAAACTTAATTTGTCATTCTAAATAATATCGAAATTTAATGAGATTTTTCTGTTTGTAAAAGAAGAAAATGGTAAATCCAACATATCCTGTAAGGTTTAGATTTATGATATGCAGATATGTTTCAAAA
Source organism: Ophiothrix spiculata (assembly GCA_000969725.1). NCBI lineage: Eukaryota > Metazoa > Echinodermata > Ophiuroidea > Amphilepidida > Ophiotrichidae > Ophiothrix > Ophiothrix spiculata. The sequence goes on along the minus strand of JXSR01S044447.1, from coordinate 157,199 downwards.
TGGCGACTTACCTAATGGTAACTTGTATTTTCTATAGATACAACCCCACCATACACCACAACTCTTGACCCATCTTAACCCACCCAACCAATAGAATGGCTTATCCTGCCCAAGAGAACGGTATATGACCATCCTTCTTTGCAAAATAATGAAAATGTATTGAGGAACTTATTGATTAGATTTACCTGTTGAATTTAGAGTTTAACTGCACACAATGGTAATGCGAGTGTTCAATGTCTGATGATAATTTGTTGAATATTATGGCTTTTCCTTTCAGTTATGAGCAATAATTTGTCTCAGACTTTGAATATTTTTTACATTTTTACAATGGTAGAAATGGCTTGCACTCCTGAGTCATCCCCTTAACTTTGAAGTTCAATTTCTGCTTTATTGCAGTGTGTCATTGTTGTTCTTTTTAAGTGTAATTTTAAGTTCAAAAATGCTAACTATAATTTGTAAACATTATTTCCAAGTATAACACCGACTCTCTTAATGCACACTTGAAGTGTTTTCTTCTACCAAAAGGCAAATTATTTAAAATATATGCTATAGAATACCCATGTGATTTAAGGACAACTTTTAAGGGTCCACCAGTGTCCCCATAAAAGATGCCTTTAAAATTATAAGAGTAAGGGATTCACTTAAATATATCTTCATTTAAGTGTAACTCTAAGAGCGTGTCTTGAAATTCAACAGATTTAAGAGAATCCCTTAAAAAACTTAAGTGTGCTTAATGAATACGGCCCCTGGATTGTAAACCTGGATTACACAAATATAGCCCAGATAGCAACATTAACAACTTCCAATATTTATTGTCACTATGGCCGACAAATATATGGGTGAGGGATCATACCCAAGTCCAAGACATAATGACAACTATCAAATTCGGTAAGTGGGTGTGTGTTGGACATATCAGCAGGAGAACATATGATAGATGGACAATCGCTATTAACATCATGGAGACCTATGGATGGGAGCAGAAAAAGATAAAGGCAAAGGTTGAGACGGGATGAAATATAATGTGGCATGATGCAGTGACAGGGAGCAACTAGAAATCGATCATTTAAGTTGGAAACATACTTAAGCTTTCGTCCAATAGTGGACTGGCAACGGCCGGTGATGATTAACAGCCGTCAGACAGTAGACTTGCTGCAAGTCTTTGAATAACAACTTTCACTGTTGTCCTTTTTTATTATCATAGTCTAAAAAGTTTGGTAAAAACACTGTCAAAAGCTATCTATTTTTCTTTATGCATTTATCCTTTTCCTCACTTTTTCTAAATTTAGTTTTTGAACGAAAAATGTTAAAATGTACACATCCCATATATAAGCCTATTAATATGTGTCTGATTGTCCAGTCTAGATTTAGAATGGCAGTGCAGCAGTGATAACATTGAACGGTCATTGCTCCTGAGAAAACAAATGTGTCATAGATAGGCCTACAACATTCATAAATTACATATGGTCTATTTTTTGTTTCTTGTTTTCATAGATCATATTCCCACTATTCATGCTATATGCTATGCCCAACCCAAGCAAAGATCTTTGACCCAAGTCACAAGATTAAAAACACATGTGTATATACCCCAAAGCAAGTTGGTCAATGTCACCATTGAGGGTAGGGAGAAAAATGATCAGTGCTATTAATAGACAATGTCTACAGACTGAGGCAAAGCAAAGATCTTTTATCTAGATTAAAAGTGATACCAGGGTATACCAATTAATGTAGGCATATAGTTGCACTCAGTTTAGCTTGATTTAAGAATTGGGTTCATAAGTCTTGTGAATTAGGCCCTATTTTGTTTAAAGAAATGCCAGTACAGCCTTGAACCAAGGCTATCAGACAGAGAAGATAAAATTGCTGATATATTAAATCTGACAGATAGACATTTGGATATATTTGGATAATCAGTCTAAGAATTTCAAAGTATCAGTATCATATTGGAACATAAAAATCAACAGTATATATTATTGCAAGATTTAACTTAGAATGCTTTGTTTGATTTCAACACAATAAATTTTCTATTAAAGCTAATGAAATATGACATCTCATACAGGAACAATTTTGCAAAATAATAAAAGGATCTGGTTATATAAAATCACTGATTAGATTAAATTTTATTTTGACTCACCCTGTATTTCCAATCATTTTCTTAAATCACAGATTTTCGTGCTTGAATTGAAACTTTGCCGGTGTTTTGAACTAAAACAAGAATTGTGAATCTGTCAAAAAATCAATTTCGGCAAATTACGGCCTTGACATGTATTTTCAAATGAAGTTTGCTTACGGTTTGTTTTAGATTTACGTTCACAATTTTAAACCAAGTACATGAGTACACAATGAATCGGTATAAGCTTAGCGCAAATTACACGAAACTTTAAAATATTATATTTAGATGAACTTGTTATAAGATTAATTGAATTTTTGAAAGATATATAGGTAAAAGTGCGAGGATGTTTTTACATAAATTCCCTATCCTAAATCGTTTCAAAATATTTATGTACTTTATTTGAATAGTTTCTGTAAACATGTCATTGAAATCAACGAAAGTAATATATACTCCAGTTATATGTGTATTTAAATACCGCGTAAGTAACAACATATTTCCCTTATAGGCTCCATTTCAAAATAAAGAGCAGTTATCATATGCCATACATCCACCCTGGTACGCCTGAAGCTGTCACTTGCTATGTCATTATTTGTAAGTGACTTGGTCTCTCCTTACACAACATTATATACCATAGTTCGGATTCTGTCTAGATTTAAAAATTGAAATGCGGCCGAGAGCACAACGGAACGGATTTGAAATAGCGGAATGAAAGTATTGCTTCAAATATGAAAAATGGTGGAATAAACGTTTCTTTAATAATGTTTGCCCAATTTGTTTATAGAAAGCCTAAGAATGAAATTTGATTAGGCAAAAAGTTTGAATTGTATTTTTTTAAGAATCTGTAATCAAATATTTAATTTTCTCAAATTGTACTTTATTTAACTCATCCTAATTCTGTCAATATTTAAAAAATCAAAATAAAATCAAGAATTTGAGAAAAAAGACAAATTTTTCCGACACGTTTTCCCCGAAAACGATAAACGCATTATATTGTAAATACATATGTAATCTGCTAATCATTTGGATTATTTTATTTCTTCAGGCTTTTAAGCCTCTTTGTCTTTTCTTCCGTACTATATGCTCACTATACGCTAGATAATGGTTGAGTATGACTTATATTCTCAAGTACATCCGAGACTTTCACTTATTTTCTAAGACATAGTGTATAAAAAAGCATCAATATTAAACTTTTGATAGATGATTTTTCAAAATATCAAATTTTTAAATACCAATGGCATATATTCATTGGCAATGATGTACTTTTTTATTATGTCCTCTTCTTGGATCTCCATTGAAGCTATAATATATCTATATACATTTACTTCAGCACTATAACTTAATATACGAAATAGTTTGCTTTTGAAATTTATTTCATGGAGTCTTTTTAATTCTTAGTATAATATAGCTATCTAAAGCCTTCGGTTTTAAACAGAGAATCAATTATTACCGATATTCCATTAACAATATTTATTTGATGTCTATATCTATACATCAGCTTTTAGTATATATCCTCGTCAAAATGAACCTCCAATTTAACTGTCATCAACAAATCAAAGTCGAGCCAAGGCAAATTGTCTCATTTCATTTTAAGCTAAATGTCATCCGATCAGCATTTCAAAACAGATTTAGAAACCCCTTTTCAAAACATCAATCAAATACTCTAATTCTACAGTAATTGATTTTGACAAAGATATCTCTTTCAATGAGCGAGGTCACCTATAACTAGTTTTGATAGCTATATTTTTGGTTTGCAACGAGATTTATTTTGATGTGAATATATGAATATGTCAAGCATCGACAAAGCAGATATTTCGATGAAATTTTTTCTATTTATTCTTATGCAAAATTCAATTGCTTTTCTTATGTTTAAACAAGTTGTAGACATAACTAATATTGAATTAAAAGATGCCTTAAAAATTATTTACATAATTGATAGTCAAGTGAGAGAAATTTGACAGAGAGAGGGAATCCTATATTCTACCATTTGTCCAGAAACCTTTGCGATCACTATTATTAGCAGGATTCATGCCTGAGTTTTACATACTTTGTGATTGTTGTTTTCAATATTTGACACGTTTCAATTTAATTTCAGATGGAATATAAACCTTATCTAACTCATTCTGACAGCTTGTTGGTCCGCCATTTACTTGAAACATTTATTTATGACATCGTGAAAGCAATAGGATCGGTGCATCTGCGAAGAGAACGGTCCTGAAAGGTATTAGGAGCGACTAAACGGCTTTGCGAAGAGTGTAAAAAATACAATGTACTCTTGATGTTTTTTATGAAAAGATGTACTGAAAATATGGCTGATCCCTCTTATCACTTAGATGTGTAACATTAGCTAAATGGGACCGACTCTTAACCCTAGAATAAAATGTTTCGGAAGTAAACAATACAACGTAATATCAGCCGTGTCCTTCGTGTAATGAATCCTATTTCCTTTAAGTTCATCATTCCTCTTAGCTTTAATAAACATGTCGCCTTTTCTCATTTCTTGGACAATGACATCTTATGATATCCTATCCAAATCGTTAAATCATTTTGGAGAGATTTAAATTTGTAATTCGCGTGTCGATGATCTATACCGGAATCGTATTGACGTAGTCAACTTGGCATTATCGATGATGAATGGCATTGTGAATTGTTCATTGCATTGAATTAAGTTGTTGCCTTTCTTTAATTAGTGGTAAAATGATGGTATACATGAATAAATCGTTTACTAGCAGATAGCAGTATGCAGCTCGTTGCAGTGTGTAAGGTTGCAATGATTGCAATGATTTAGATATAATGACGATTAACCTTCTACATAAGAAAGAAATATTTCTTTAGGCAAATCCCCAATTGAAGCTAATTTCCATTGACACCGGGAATTGATAGGAATCACAGTCCCCTGATCTTACTGTCCGGGTTCCCCTCTCATGCAACGTTAGTTTTACGCTTTATTCAGATATGGTCTATTGAAGCATAGAAGGCGAACTTTGATTCCAGAAGGACCTTGATTACTTTTTTTACAGAAGGACTCTTTGATGCAAAGCGAGGGAAATACTACTGCATTAACTCGCTTCCCCAATTCTTAATGCCAAGCATACTTTTGATCAACTAAAGCAGTGGGGTATTATTATTTGGCGATAATGCCGAATTAATCGTGTCTTAGCATAAAGAAATATTCTTTCTTATGTAGAAAAAAATATTAGGATCTATTTTTCATATTTGGTAAAAATTCAAATTCTACTCTTCAACAAGTCAAACATTTTATTTACGTTTAATTTGTTCATATCCATATCAATTACTGTCAAATTTTACTTTTCTCTTTTTATTAAATTAATTAAAGTAATGAATTTTAAAATTAATATTCACATGATCAATACCTGAAATATATATATATATATTATTTATCACATGATCAAGAACTGAAATATATATGATTTATATGAATTTCTGCATGAAAACATGATAAGATGATGAAAGCACCATGGAACCTGATTACTGCATCAAATGTCATTAGTTATGAATCCCCCCTTCGATTCACAACATATGTTAACAATTATATATCTATATATCCTGACATTGAAACTTGTTAAATTATCTCGAACAATCGGTTAATATTCTTTCATCGCTGTTGCAACTAAATGATATCAATATCACGCTCGTTGTAATCCACACCGCATTAATATCAAGACAATCTCATCATTTTTGGATTCAGTACCGAATTATAAAGAGCAATTAGTGCATTGGATTATTAAAAAGTAACCTGATACGTTCTTAATTCGTCAATGTGTGTATGCCGTTACAGTTTAGCCTATTCATTTCGACCAATACACGACGTTTACATATTCTCTATCAAACCTATAGAGTCTACACAAATATAGTTTTTTTCATATTGAAATTACCCTTCCCAATTCGCCGGGACTTTACTCATCAAAGCGTCTTGTCAAGTTGAACTTAGCGCCTTTACATGCAATACAGGGAACTTGTTTCAAAGATGGAGATTATTTTAGATAGTCTTTATGAAACAAATCGATGCTTTATAAAAAGTACGGCCAGTTGGCGCGCGATTTTCTGTTCAACTGCGTCAGATTGTAAGCTATTATAAATAACAATTTATACAGGTATCAAAACATTGCAATACTTTCAAAGATTCATCAGATTTACGGATGTAGTAGTACATCACCCACTAAAGGCTTAATTCAGTTACAGATGTAAATTCAGCATACTATTCATTCGAAATGGGAACCCGGGGATTTAGATGCAAAACAACACGCGACCGTGAAAGCTGAAAGTTGATTGAATAGGCGCAACAAGCTAGTAGAGAATGTTTACATAACACTGTAAAATAAACATTTTGCTGTGACATGTTATATATCCTCAATGACAGCTTCTATTCCTGTGGGTAACTCTTTGTGATATATATAGATCATCTGGATCTAGATATGGTAGATCATCTCGGTGACTGTTGAGATTTGATGAGATTACGTTGGTTGATTCCAAGCTTCTCTCTGTTTTCCAAGCTGAATTGCTTGAATGCACCGAGTCTATTTTCTTTTCCTTTTTGGCGCTAAAAGAGTTTCATTTTAAAATTTAAAAAAAGATATTTGTTTTTTGCATTTTATTTGTTTCGGGCACTTTGATACCTACCGCAATGTATATCAATTTAGATTTACAAATCTAACGGAAATGTAATAAAGTGAGGTTTTCTTTTATCCTGTTCCTTACCTATTATCTACTTCTAAATTGCCTCAAACTAAACTCTTACTATAGTTTATAAGTCAGATTCAGATTTCAGATTTATTAGATCATATAACATGGCAGCCTTGAGGCTGAATTGCATTATACAATGAAGAAACATTAAACAAGAAAATATGAAAAGATACATTTAAACAAAAAAAGCAAAGTACAAATGAAGACAGTTGAGGAGTCTGTATAGCCTGCTTATAAACGTACTTACTTTCTACACTGCCGATCTAAAGACATGCTGTGTTTTCTTTTAGTGCCAGGTATATGTGATTTCTAACGGCTATTATATTAGTTACGTCCTTAGGCAAAAACGTGACCTTTACAAATCATATGCAAAAGAAAATAGGTCCGAGCAAAATTGTTTCATTTCATTTCAAACTAAAAATATCATTAAATTAGTATGTCAAAACAGACTTACAAATCTGGCAATTCGAAATATTAATTCAAAGTAACAGAGATTTACAGAGTCTACCTTCAACGAACTAGACCACTTGTATGCAACAAGATTTTATTTTTAAATGAAATTTAAAATGTAAATCGACGAAGCAGATATTTTAGCTATCTTAAAAGGCTATTTCTGTAGACAAGATCTAATTTAATGCATTTGCACTATTGGGATTAGCCTGGCTTTCAGCCGAATGTTATAAATAAAAATTATAAACTAATTGCCTTGTAATAAATTCGATTATTTTTTTTTACAATTGAACACATATTTGCATTTGCTAGTGCGTTCAAATCTAGATTGTACAAACACAATCCAGATAAAAAGAATCTGGCGGTATTATATCCTAAAAAATACTTGACTTATAGTCTTACATGAGTACAATGTATTTAAGAAAAGATTATGTAAGTGATATTTGATAGTGAAATGTAATTTGTATATATTTCTACATATAATACGGGCAATTGGAATTGACCGATTTGTGTCCTAGTTAAAATTGATTTTTAAGTTGACCACATCGTTTTATTTACAAATAACGATAGGACACGAAATATATAAATCCCACTTGCCATATAGACCACACTGCTCATGATTTGCTGCAAGTTGATCATGTTGATAGTCCCAATCATTTCACTTCAAAGGCGTTTTACATCCTGCTTCAGGATCTCATTATTCTATTACTCCCTGCCGAATACAGACGATATAAACCGTCGACATTTTTAACAACGACGAGCAAACAAGTTTGATCGAATAAAGTTGAAGGATATTCATTAAGCCATAATAACTTAATAAAAATAATCAGATTTTCAGTTCAAATAAATAGTCTGAAATTATTAGGTATTTATATAAAGTTTGTTCCTTTCCATTAATTTTATTACTATATACTATCAAAACCAATTATGGAGGTAATTAATTTGGGAATTAATTTTCAAATAATCAATACATTTAATGATTATGAACTACCCAATATGTATTTCTACACTAAAATATTATGAAAGTGATTTGGAAAATGATAAATACATCAAATGTCACCGCTTATTAAATTTCGAAGTGTAAGAAATTATTTATAATATAAACGAGGTAAGTTCGATGTACTATCGCAAAATCCGACTTCTTTCAAAATCATTACTGATAATTCAAAAAAAAATGTATATATTATTTTTGGTAGTATCATTTTTTCCGTTGGATGATGAAAAACACATGATTTTCAGCTATTACATTCTTGTACTTTAACCAGGTTTACCTACAACTGTTACTGTATATAAAAGTTCGGTCCCGATTTGGTTGCACTGGTATATTACTTAAGATTGTTGTTACAATTAACGTTACTAGACTTTATGCTAAGCTAACTTAATCCTCGCAATACCTCTCACAACGCTGCATTCATCGTCTGCGTCATGTGTGTTTACAATGTCCAGTATCAAGTCATAAAAAGGTGAAACACAATCAGTTCAAAATGGATGCGGCAACTCATCTTTTGCATTCATTTACATGTTAATACATCCTTGGTCGAGTTAGAAGATGCTGAACTATGCCGTTGTTATATATATCATGTAATGTTAGTTGATGAAAATATTGAAAGTGTCAAGTGCATGTGTCCTTTCTTTTTTTATGTTATCTTGATTACAGTAAGTTATAGTTTGCCATTTATAGGTTTAAAGTTGATTTTTACCTTAGAAATGACAATAGTTCACTAAAATACATTCACCTTAAAGTCCAAGGCGACAACACTTAAATAATTAAATAAATCACTCCTAACCTACAAACATACAACATCAAATGAATTGGGTTGCTGGTTCCAAACCTACAGGAAGGATGTGGCATCTCTTGAACTCGTTAGAGTTTTTTTCACTTTTCGATGTTTTTTTTTTCTTAAACTCCGGAATCCTAAAAATAGCTGAACATATAATTTTCTGTAACAAAATAAGAAAAAGGGGTATTTACTTGAAACTTTTCTTATGTTCCTCAATTGACGTGGATTACATAACTAGTGGCGTAACCAGAAATTTTAATTTTGAGGGGGCGAGCAGGGGCAAAGCAAATTTGTAGGGGGCAAAATAAAAAGAATTGCTCAGACACATAAAGGTATTTAAAGAATGTTTTTCCATGTAGCAAATCACTCAAATTTTGCTTTAATTTATAAGAATCCCATTTTTTATTTTAAAAATGAGCTATTTTGGTGCAATTTTTCGGTGTTTTCTTAAATAATAACCAAAAAATGGTGCATATTTTGGAAAGATTTTGAAAAATAAACCCATAAGAGGGCTAAATTTTGCACAGTTTCATCAACAGTGTACTTTATATTGATATTTCATTATTTTTTTTATTTCATTGGGGGGGGGGGGCGAGCAGGGGTCAGACATTTTTTGAGCTCCCCCTCCCCCTCTGGTTACGCCACTGTACATAACACATTATGTCATAAATAAAAAAAAATATTAAACTATTTCCCGCTACCTTAGGCCACAAACTTGTTTAATTTCCCTTGTATGTGTATATTTCCAAAACTATCGTAGTGCTTCATTTGCAATTACAACAGTAGAAATTGATTCCTAGAAACAAACATCGCGACCTATTTGTCAGCCGTGTTCTTGTTTTATGAAGAGTTGTGATTTTTTTCTTGAGATTTTTTTATCTTACTCTTTTACATTTGTGACTTTTGGTACCAAAAATAGTTATCAGCCTGAGTTATTAGCTAATAAAATAGATATTCTGTATATCAATTGGCAATCATGATCACAATTGAAAAAGAAATGTTTTCTATACCTAACTAAAATGGTGGGACGATAATTGCGGTTTCGAAAACCAATTTCCAAAACGATATTCTGAAAATTGATCCAAATGCATTTCCTACGGTAATTGACATTAGAATAAATGGACATCTCTCTAAGTATGCGCAGTCGAGGTCAGCCGTTATAGGATACGTCTGTTTATTGGCTGCACCGAAAGGATGTTTTTTATAGAAATATGAGATCAAGATAATCGCGACCTGTTTGTCAACTGTGTTCTCGTTTTATGAAGAGTTGTGATTTTTATCTTAAGATTTTTTCATCTTACTCTAATGTTGAAGTCAAAGTTGATGCGCTTGTAATTCGGTAGATTCCGACCCTAGCATCATGTTATGATTTATTATGATGATTTAAAAATGTATCATTGTTCCCTTTCATTGTTGTTTCAACTAAAGAGGCATACACATTATCACCCGTTTGCTCATATTTCCCTATTTTGTAAAATCAAAATTTCTACATTTCTTAAACAGTGATTTTTACATCGTAGAAATATTGGTTCAAAATAGAATTTGACTAGAATTTCTAATTGTCTTCTAGATCACTCTAGATTCTTCAATACAAGAGTCAAAACATAAAGTGAAGGCTATATGTGACGTAACCAGTTCTTATCAAGGAAAGTAACCTTCAAGTTTCAGGTCTGTAATTATGTAAAGGATCTTTATTTGAGGGTTCTTTAAACAGAAAATATAGAACATTTTCCATAAGATACCGTTATAATTAGACCATAGATCTATGATTAGACTGAAAAACTTAAGAAAGATGAGGAGCGGGAGGTGCGAGGAGGCGCGAAATGTCTTTCTTCTTCCGTATTGCTTGTTGTTCATTTTCGAACCGTCATCAATAAGTGACAACATTAAATTTTCTTTTCTGATCCTCAATAATGATAAATGAACCCTGATCATCACAGAATTGATTTGCACCAAAGCGCTTTAGATTTAGTGTTAGTAATTGTTGCTTACTCATTTATTTAGTCATCATGCAAACAGTAATTTAGTTTGTCGGCTTGTCGGAAGAATCGGTTTTCCCCCTGTCGGTGTGTTCGACATCAAAACCAAACACTGATATCGTACCGTACTATAATAAGAAGCGTACTTTTTCGCTGTGTTCAATTTCTCTTTGTTCATTTAATTGATTTCTTTTTTTCCCATTATTTTTTTATTCAAAAAGACGTACCCTATAAGCGGTCAACTGCATCGTATGTTATTCTGCTATACTGATACCGTCATATTTAGAGAGAGAGAGACTTAAGTCACCTGTGTCGATAAACTGCTTAATATGCTTAATTGATGGGCAGACTTCATTTGTTGAACGAACGTATAGATGTTGTTGTACTTGGGAAGTAAGGGATGTACGGTATTATTGTGCAATACTAAGTTGTTTTTTCTATAGTAGCTGTATTTTGAATTTGATGGTTCAAAAATATTTAATGATACGACAGGTATGTGCCTGACTCTGAATAATGAAAACCCAGAGTTAAAAACAAATACATTATTATTCAGAAAATCGTATTTGAGATTTGAATTAATGCGTGTCGACGAACTGCTTAAGGGTAAAGGGAATCCATCTGCTCAGGAAAATGTGAATCCTAACTATTTTTTGTTTCATGAAAAGATAAATAGATTCCACTGCATTTGCGGGGACTCGAACCATGGATTATGGCAGGGGTTAGTCATGCATAACGAAGCGAGGGATCTACCGCTGAGCTATCAAAGCAGCGTAGAGATCGTGAACTAAAATCTATACAAAACATAAACATTAGAATGCCGTATTTTTCTTTTGTTTACACAAAAATTGCAATTTCTTCCTCATTGGAATGCTCAATTTGTAAGTAAATTATGCGAATGCGTATAATCAGACAAAATAATGGAGATGGAGCAGTCAAGTTAGCTCAATCGGTAAGGCGCTCGCTTGCGGTGCGGAAGGTCCCGAGTTCGAACCCCGCTGGTGCCAAAAAAATTGAGTGTGCTTGAAATTCCCTTGGACAAGGAACTAACTGCTAATTGTCTCGTGGAAACCCGTACGAAACTCGGGGAGCTGATCCGGGCAGCGATGGTACGTATGTGGGCTGATCAAGGTTCAGCGCCCCTAGAGGTTGTCGCAGAACCTGAAATGATACTTAGTGTGGAATGGAGCTTACTTGGGCCACAGTGGTCAGCGAACACTTGTAAAGTGTGCAGAGTCCGAGTGGTATTACAAATCTGGGTGGCATAGCGCACTATAAATCCCCAGTATTTATTTTTTATTTTATTTTTTTACTTAAAACAGGCAATTCACAGCTCAAACAGGCCGAACTCAGAGTCTTAATTCACGTCCGTTTTTTTCGGGCAAAACAACGCGGGTTTGTTACATTATCATTCAAATTCAACACAGCATGTTTATAAAATATTGTTTGTAATTCAATAAGAAGTATCAAGCCTACAATCTGTCAAAATTTGAATCCAGTCGAATTGTTCGAACATCATGAAACTATGAGGTTTCGGCGAAAAAGGGTCAAGTTTTTCGAAGTAGTCTTTAGGCGTCATTTTGACTTTGATAATGGACGTGAAATCACTAGTAAAGATGGCTATAACTCAAGAACCATATTTCAGACATAGGTAAAAGAATACTTTTTCTGCTTCCTTGTAATGAGAGGAACATGTTGGTGTGATTTTGAACGAGGTTTGACTACTAACATGTTATCGATGTCATTTTGGCGGCCATCTTGGATTTCTCAAAATGCTCAATGGTGCGGATTTTGCATCATTCAGTTCTGGAATCTATGGGTCTCAAAGATTTAGAATCAGTCAAGAACAATTGTGCAGACTCCATTTTGCAGTCAAGCCTAAAAACAAGGTTTTTCCCACAGATTACACGCATTCTGATCCACGAAAGCAGTGGAATTACTAGTTTGTCATTTATGGCCTCCCTTAAAGAGAAACGATTAGATTCTATTTCGTTTTAAGTTTTAAAAAATCTTCAGGAAATTGGTATTTATTTAAAATTTGTTCATATCAATTACTGTCATACCATATCAAAATTGATTATGGAAGTAATGAATTGTGATATTAATTTTCATCATCATTTTATCATGATGATCTGCCTATAATAAGTATGTATTTCTATCTGAAAATATCATAAAAGTATTATGGAACCTGATAACTACATCAAATGTCAGTTATTGGATTTCAACGGTAAAGAAAAAATCACTGATTATATAAACCAGGTGCGTGTGATGTACTTTCACATATTTCAACCTCTTTCAAAATTACGAGTGATTAAAGTTGTGTGACCCAATTAAGTCAATAATTCAAACATATACCTTTCCATTAAGTAAAAGATTCAACTTCATAGCACTTAACATTATCCCTTGTTTAAGTGATGTCGAAATGTCATCTTTTGTTTAAAATTTACTGCCAACACATGAACCTATTTCTAAATATTGTTATGCAATGAATACAATTTTATGTGATTATTAAATTTGTTTCTCTGTGTTTGAACCATGTTCATGTTAAAATCAAACTTGTGCTTGAAATGAACTTAGCAGACCTATAGAAATCTTTATCATTTTAAGTGTTAAAATATCGTATACGTCGTGCGTAGATAGATGTTCACAGTCAAAATTAACAAAAAAAGGGGGGGGGGGGGGGGGGGGTTGGCGCAGCGTTTCTGCCCTCGCCTTTCACCTCTGCGGCCCGGGTTCGATTTTGCTCGGACCTTGGTTGTACGTGGATTTGGTTGCCGATCCATACTCGTCCTCGCAGGTTTTCTCCGAGCACTTCGGTTTCCTCATGCATCTAAAATCTTTTTTTTTCTTCAATATTCTGTCTTTCACACTACGGAGGCGTCACTTGAATTTAACATTTTAATGTATATTCAATATTGGGATTAGCCCGGCGTTCAGCCGAATGTTATAAATAAATAAAATATGCAAACTTAATATTTCTTATTGTATCAACAATTTCAATTTGATAAGAATGGTGTGGAGTTAAAAAACACACCTTTAGTATGTATGCTTTCTGAGATTATTCAAGGGTGTTTTTTTACATCTTAACCCATTATATGTAAATCAGAGTTGTCCTGATTTTTTTATGATTTGGAGAATGTCGACTTCAGTATGATGTATTCTAAACAAATCATCAATTAATTTTTAAAAATATCCTATCCTTCAAAATTTAAATATCGACATTTTTAAAAAATAACTTTTATATAAATGTTCAATCTTGTTTTTAAAAAATATCATCAAATCTATATTCTGAAAATTGATCCAAATGCATTTCCTGGAGTAATTGATTTTAGAAATAATGGACATCTCGCTCTTTCGTGGCCATCCGCTATTAAAGAAATCTGATACGGATGTGTAATGTCTGCACTGAAAGGGTGTTTTTATAGAAATATGAGCTCAAGACATATATATTCGCATAATTGGATTCTGTTTGTTAGCAGTGTTCCTGTTTTATGAAAAGCTTTTTTTCTTCAGATTTTATCTTAAGGCTACGGTCCCTAAAAACGTCTCGCTCGGCTGAATGTCATGTTTACTGCAAGTTTTGACCTACTTACACCTATCAGAATATCACAATTTTTGACGTACATATTGAATAGAGTCTCTAGTTTATACATAGAACTTTACTAGTGATTTCACGTCCATTATCAAGGTCAAAATGACGCCTAATAACTACTTCGAAAAAGTTTACCCTTTTTCGCCGAAACCTCATAATTTCATGATGTTCGAACAATTCGACTGGTTTCAAATTTTGACAGATTGTAGGCTTGATACTTCTTATTGAATTACAAACAATATTTTATAAATGTGCTGAGTTGATTTTGAATGATAATGTAACAAACCCGGGTTGTTTTGCCCGAAAATCCGCACGTAAATTACGACTCTCAGTTTGCCCTGTTTGAGCTGTGAATTGCCTGTTTTAAGTATATACATTATCTACATTTTGTCTGATATACGCATTCGCATAATTTACTTACAAATTGAGCATTCCAATCGCAATTTTTATGTAAACAAAAGAAAAAAACGGCATTCTAATATTTATGTTTTAGATTTTAGTTCACGATCTCAACGCTGCCTTGATAGCTCAGCGGTAGATCTCTCGCTTCGTAATGCATGACTAACCCCCGCCATAATCCATGATTCGAGTCCTCGCAAATAATTTTTTATGATTGAAAAATAGTTAAGATTCATATTTTCCTGAGCATATGGATTCCTCGTACCCTTAAAGCCCATGATATGCTAGCAGGACGTCGCTATATTGTGTGATTTGATTCTAAACGCTTTAAACACGCTAGAAGGTTAGAATAATTCAAACCTTGGCGTTGAAACTGGTAAGATCAAGTCTTGTACATGGAGGAGTCTTCTGTGGATGAATGGCATACAAATGTTCCCAATGGAACATCCCTATCCAAAACAAACTGAAGTAGGAATGGGATGCCCCCCCCCCCCTTCCCCGATTCACTTCATATGTTAACAATTATATATTATATATCCTGAAATTGAAACTTGTTAAATTATCTCAAACAATCGTATAATATTCTTTCATCGCTGTAGGAAATAAATGATATCAGTATCACACTCGTTGTAATCCACACCGCATTAATATCAAGACAATCTCATCATTTTTTGATTCAGTATCAGAGTATCGAAATAAAGAGCAATTTGTGCACTGCACAATTAAAAGGTAACCTGATACGTTCTTAATTCGTCAATTTGTGTATGCCGTTACAGTTTAGCCTATTCATTTCGACCACTACGCTTCGTTTACATATTCTCTATCAAACCTATAGATTCTACACGGATGTATTATTTTCATACAAAAAGGTAACTTTCATCTTAAAGATAAGCTCCCGATTCGCCGGGATTTTACTCATCACGCGTCTTGTCAAGTTGAACTACATTGCGCCTTTACATGCGGTTACAGGGAACAAGTTTCAAAGTTGAAGATTAGTTTATATAGATGGTCTTTATGGAACAAATCAACGCTTTAAAAAGATATAGTACGGCCAGTTGGCGCGCGGGTTTTTGTTCAACTTTGTTAGACTGTAGGCTATTAGAAAAGGTACAGATAACACTTTATACTTATACAGGTATAAAACATGGCAAGACTTTCAAAGTTTCATCAGATTTACGAATATAGTGTCATCACCCACCAAAGACTAAATTCAATTACAGTTGTAGATTCAGCATACGTTTCATTTGAAATGTGAACCCGGGGATTTAGATGCAAAACAACACGCGATTGTGAAAGCCGATTCGTGATTGAATAGGCGCAACAAGCTTCTAGAGTTGTGACACTGAATGTTTATGAATGATTTATTAAGGATCATGTGTTGTATCTGACATAACACTGTAAAAAACATTATGTTGCTGTGGCATGTTACAAATCCTCAATGACAGCTTCTATTCCTGTTGGTAATTCTATGTGATATAGATCATCTGGATCTAGATTTTGGTAGATCATCTCGGTGACTGTGGAGATTTAATGAGATTACGTTGGTTGATTCCAAGCTCCTCTCTGTTTTCCAAGCTGAATTGCTTGAATGCACCGAGTCTCTTTTCTTTTTTGGCGCTACAAAATTTTAAAATTTAAAAAATATTTGTTTTTTGCATTTTATTTGTTTCTGGCACTTTGATACGTACCGCAATGTATATCAATTTAGATGCTTTGATTACTGTCTCCGAAAGAAAAAGCAATAAAGTTTACAGAAATGTAATAAAGTGGGGTATTCTTTTATCCTACTCCGTGCCTATTATCTACTTCTAAATTGCCTCAAACTAAACTTTTACTATAGTTTATGTTAAGTCTGTATAGCCTGCTTATAAACGAACTTACTTTCTACACTGCCGATCTAATGGCATGCCGTGTTTCTTTTCGTGCCAGGTATATTTGATTTCTACCGGCTATTATTTCCACCCTTAGCCAAAACGTTACATTTACAACTCATATGCAAAAGAAAATAGGTCCAAGACAACTTGTTTCATTTCATTTCAAACTAAAAATGTCATTGAATCAGTATGTCAAAACAGACTTACAAATCTGTTTATCAGAAAACCAATCCGAAATATTATCTCAAAGTAATAGATTTTTACAGAATATATCTTCAACGAACTAGACCACTTGTGTGCAACAAGATTTTATTTTGAAATAAATTAGAAAATGTTAATCGACGAAGCAGATATTTTGGTTATCATAAAAGGCTATTTCTGTAGACAAGATCTAATTGCTTTGTAGTAAATTCGATTATTTTGCTTACAATTGAACACATATATTCGCAATTAGATTGTTCAAACACAATCCAGATAAAAAAATTCTGGCGGTATTATATCCTAAAAATACTTGACTTATAGGCTTACATGAGTACAATGCATTTAAGAAAAGATTATGTATGTAAAGGATATTTGATAGTGAAATGTGATTTTCATATATTTCTACATTTATTACGAGCAATCGTAATTATCCGATTTTTGTCCTAGTAAAAAGCCATTTTTTAAGTTGACATCATCGTTTTATTTACAAATAACGATGGGACACCAAATAAATAAATCTCACTTTAATCGATAATATTTTCACCAATAGATGGAAAGATTTTTGTCGCGATTTGCCATTTAGATTACATTGCACATGATTTACTGCAAGTTGATAGTCACAATCATTTCACTTCAAAGGAGTTTTGCATCCTACTTCAGGGTCACATTATCCTATTACTTCATGCCGAATACAGATGATAAACCTTCGACATCGTTAATAACGGTGAGCAAACAGGTTTGATCAACGAAGGCTGTAGGATAATCATTATTTTGCCATAATAACCTGTCTTAAAAATAATCAGATTCTAAGTTCAAATAAAAAGTCCGAAGTAAGTCAGAATAGGTATTTATATAAAGTTTGTTCTTATCCATTACTGCATTGCTGCAATTTTATTACTATATACTATCAAAACAAATAATGGAGGTAATTAATTTTCGAATTAATTTTCAAATAATCAATACCTTGAATGATTATGAACTACCCAATATGTATTTCTGCACAAAAATATGTTGAAAGCGATATGGAAAATGATGACTACATCAAATATCACCGCTTATTAAATTTCGAAGTGTAAGAAATTATTTCACTTATAATATAAACGAGGTAAGTTCGGTGTACTATTGCAAAATCCGACTTCTTTCAAAATCATTACTGATTAAAGTTTAGTCGAAATTCAACAATTTTTTTTTTTTTTTTTTTTTTTTGGTAGTATCGCTTTTTCCGTTGGATGATGATTTTCAGCTATGACATTCTTGCACTTTAACTAGGTTAACCTACAATTGTTGCTGTATATAAAAGTTCGATCACGGTTTGGTTGCACTGGTATATTTCTTAAGGTTGTTATTACAATTAACGTTACTGGACTTGATGCTGCTAAGCTAACTTAATCCTCGCAATTTCCTCTCACAACGCTGGTTTCATATTCTCAGTCAACTTTGTTTACAATGTCCAGCATCAAGTCGTAAAAAGGTGAAACACAATCAGTTCAAAATGGATACGGCAACTCATCTTTTGCATTCATTTGCATGTTAATAAGTCCGTAGTGGAGTTAGAGAGATGAACTATGCTGTTATCCATATTATGTAATTGAATTACTTAAGGTTGTTATTACAATTAACGTTACTGGACTTAATGCTGTTAAGCAAACTTAATCCTCGTAATAACCTCTCATAACGCTGGATTCATCGTCTGCGTCATGTGTGTGTACAATGTCCAGCATCAAGTCGTAAAAAGGTGAAACACAATTAGTTCAAAATGGATGCGGCAACTCATCTTTTGCATTCATTTACATGTTAATAAGTCATTGGTCAAGTTAGAAGATAATGAACTATGCCGTTGTTATCCATATTATGTAATCAAATTTAGTTGATGAAAATATTGAAAGTTTCAAGTACATGTGTCCTTTCCTTTTTATATTACCATGATTACAGTAAGTTATAATTTGCCATTTAGAGGTTTTGATGTTGATTCTTAAAGATGATGAAATAGCAATCATTCACTAACATGCAGTCACCTTGAATTCCTTATAAAGATAAGGCAACAACACTTGATTAAATCACTCTTACCCTACACACATACAACATCAAAAGTTTTGGGCTGCTGTTTCCAAATCTGCAGGAAAGGTGTGGTAGCTTTTATCACTTTTCGATGTTTTTTCTAAACTTCAGAAACCTCTAACTAGCCAAAATTTAATTTTCTGTAATAAAATAACATAAGTGGATATTTACTTGAATTGTTTCCTATGTTCCCCAAACGATGTGAATAACATAACACATAAATAAAAATCGAAGTACTTAAGTAGAAATTGATTCCTAGTAACAGGTTTTTTCATTTGTGACTTTGGTACCAAATAATAGTTATAAACTAATAAAACTAGATATTCTTTTAATTGGCAATCATGATCAGAATTGAAAAAGAAATGTTTTCTGTACCTAACTAAAATAGTGGGACGATAATTGCGTTTTCGAAAACCAATTTCCAAAACTATATTCTGAAAATTGATCCAAATGCATTTCCTAGAGTAATTGACATTAGAATAAATGAATATCTCTCTCAGTATGCGCAGTCGAGGTCATCCGTTATATGATACCTCTGTTTATTGCCTGCACCGAAAGGGTGTTTTTTATAGAAATATGAGATCAAGATAATTGCGACCTGTTTTTCAGCCTTGCTCTCGTTTTATGAAGAGCTGTGATCTTTTTTAAAGATTTGTTCATCGTACTCTAATGTTGAAGTCAGAGTTGCCAGCATCATTTTATGATTTGTTATGATAATTTAAGAATATATCATAAGTTCCCTTTCCTTGTTGTTTCAACTAAATTAAGAGGCATACACATAATCATCCGCTTGCTCATATTTAGCTATTTTGTAAAATCAAAAGAAATATTGGTTCAAAAATAGAATTTCTATTTGACTTCCAAAACACTCTAAGATTCTTTAATACAAACGTCAAAACATATATAGAGTGAAGGCTGTTTATGACGTAACCAAGTCTTATCAAGTAAAGTAACCTTGAATTTTCAGGTCTGTAATTATATAAGGATCTTAATTTGAGGGTTCTTTAAACAGAAATATAGAACATTTTCCATAAGATACCGTTTTAATTAGACTGAAGACTCAACAAAGATGAGGCGCGGGAGGTGAGAGAAGGCGTGAAATGTCTTTCTCCCTTCGTATGGTTTGTTGTTCATTTTCGAACCGCTATTAATCACTGACAATATTCAATTTTCTTTTGTGATCCCCAAAAATGATAAGTGAACCCTGATCATCAGAGAATTGGTTTGCACTAAAGCGTTTTACATTTATTGTTAGTACTTGTTGTTTACTTATTTATTTAGTCATTAGTTAGACAGTTAGTTTGTCCGCTTGGCAGAAGAATCGGTTTACCCCTGACGGTTTATTCAATATAAAAAAAAGCAACAATGATATAGTACCGTGCTATCAGATGCATCTAAAATAACTCATACTTTTTCGCTGTCCAATGTATCTTCGTTAATTTAACTAATTTCTTCTTTCCCTTTATTTATTTCGTTTATTTAAAGAGACGTACCCTATAAGCGGTCAACAGCATCGTATGTTATTCTACTTATACTGATAATGTCATCTTTAGAGATATAGAGACTTAATCACCTATGTCGATGAACTGCTTAATTGATGGGCAGACTTCGTTTGTTGAACAAACGTCTGGATGTTGTTGTACATGGGAAGTTGGGATGTATTATTGTGCAACTAGCTGCATTTTGGAATGTGAAGGCTCGAAAAATATTTAATGGTACGCACAGGTATGTGCCTGACGCTGAATAGTGCACTTTTGTGAAGAGTGTCTATTTAAAAAAAAAATAAGTGTCTGAATATTTATTAAGTCGATTCTGATTTGACAAAAGAATGATTTTTGTCAAATCAAATACATGAGTAGTAACACTAACTAAGAGATTTCAGAAATTAACAACACATCCCAAGACTACATGCAAAATAGATTAACCTGCACATTAACCTCTTTACCTTTTTCATCGCTTAAATTTCACAACTTTCACTGAACTTTGTTTCATTTTTCTCAACCTTAATCATTGATGTACAAGTCCCATTTATGCTTCATTTATAATTCCATCGACAGACGTTATGTTCAATTTTTATCTTGAAAATAAGTGTACCCTGTGGTAATCTGTTGTATTTAACAGGTGCAATGACATGCTTCTGCTTTTACTTCACCTGTTGACCATAGTATTGACATATTCTTTGTTGAGGTACATTGAATATTCCATTATTTGCTATTATTCTAAACAAAATATATCGGAATATTTACAACTTTTGAATTATACATGTATATATCAATCACCACATGGAACCTCTTAAAAATCGTTTCACAAACATTCATGAGTCGGTTTCTTGCGCGTAAGGGCCCAGGGGGCCGCTATCTTTGGTAACTTTCGAAATTAAGTCTTTTTTATCGTCATACGGTCACTTTTTAGCCAGCAATTGTGAAATCCCAAGAAACACTCTCTTTAACTACAGAAAAGGCTTCCAATCTCAGTAAACACAAAACGGGTCTGAAACGTTTTCTAAACGTTTTGGAAAGGTTCTTAATTGGTTACAGTTGATTTTGTTTTTATCAAACCTTTTTGGGACGTTTTTGAAACGTTTTGAATGGGTAAAAAAATAACTTTGGTTAAAATTGGAAACGTTCAAAAAAACCGAGAAAACCATTCTTAAAGCATGGGTCTGAAAGGCTTTTTACAATTGTGCGCAAGTGACAGATTCATTGAAATCTATGAAACGGGTTTGAAAGATATTGTACATACGGTATGTCAACTTTTGGCACAAGACGAGAAATTTGTGACTAACTTTTCCATTTCCATTACATCTTCGTTATTATGGTTATTCCAATATAATGACTATTTGTTGCAGATATGACCTATTTGTTTGATTTCATAGTTTGTTTACTTTGCTTAATGGTGTTTACTTTCCTGCAATGTGTACATTGATGGAAATGAATCGTATAATTCATATCTAAATTGCATAAATATAGCCCAGATACTTTGTATATATATTCTCTTTTAAGACAGAAAAGACGAATATTATGTTAAATTTGAACGGAGATTTTTAGCAATGGAACATGTATGAGATTTTTTAACACACGCAATAGTTTCTAATATGTAGTTTATATCTTCCCTTATCTACATGTCTACACAATTTCTACAATTAATACTTGAAAAATGTGTGACGTTCCATATTCAAATACAGACCAATGATTTGCGGCATACATCCACCATGGGAACATGATCCGAATGAAGGCGTCACTTTCTATGTTATTACTTGTTGATGAGGTAGTGTTTTCCTATACATGACATGTACGTATTTTGATTGTGTAGATTAAAACTGAAATTTGACCGAAAGTATTTTAATACAAAACTAAATGAATGGAATTTGCTGTCACAAGCAGCTAAACTTAGAAAAACAGCAACTTAGGGGCGGCTTCAAAACTCAACCGGCGGTTGTCTGCCGGTTCTGGGCGGTTC
>JXSR01S044447.1:94550-124901 GCA_000969725.1 Ophiothrix spiculata | reverse complement strand
GAAAAAAAAAAAAATTTGCCCACAAGTTTTTCCCCCAAACGATAAATGCATTATATTGTAAATGCATTTGTAATCTGTTGATCATTTGGATTATTTTATTTCTTCAGGCTTTAAAGCCTCTTTGTCTTTTCTTTCGTACTTATATGCTCACTATACGCTAGATAATGGTTGAGTATGTCTTATATTCTCAAGTACATCCGAGACTTTCACTTATTTTCTAAGACATAGTGTATAAAACAGCATCAAGATTAAACTTTTGATAAATGATTTTTCAAAATATCAAATTTTTAAATACCAATGGCATATATTCATTGGCAATGATGTACTTTTTATCCTGTCCTCTTCTTGGGTCTCAATTGAAGCTATTATATTATATATATCTATATACATCTACGTCAGCACTTTAACTCAATATACATATAGTTTGCTTTTGAAATTTATTTTATGGAGTCTTTTTAATTCTAAGTATAGCTGTCTAAAGCCTTCTGTTTCAAACAAAGAATCAATAATTGCCGTTATTCCATGAACAATACTTATTTGATGTCTATATCTATACATCAGCTTTCAATTTACTTCCTCGTCAAACTGTACCACTGTTGTTTGAAGTGGACATTTATTAATTTTTAACCCAAAATTCATTTTTTCCCATCACAGAACGTTGAAAAAGCAGTATAAATAGCTGGAATGTGTTGCATACTAAAGTTTTGAACCCATTCTTAAAATTTTATATCATTTTGGATGAAATTTTGGTTAATTTTGAGCTCATTTATTGGTATTTTTTGTAAATTTAGAATTGTGCAAAAAAGAGGGCGCTATACATATTTCAAATTATTGATTATATTTGATTATCGATTATGTCGTTTGATCTGTGAAGATTTTGGTTAAAAATGATAAATTAAATTTTCTTGAGGTCATATACTTCATTTGCATATCTAATTTCGGTAGTACACACCAGCATATCTCTTCCACATCCAAAAATGAGTTTTTATGAATAGCGCCATCTATTTTGACACTTAGAAATAAAATGTCCCTATTTCTAATGGGTTCAAACAACAGTGGTACCCATTTAACTGTCATTAACAAATCAAAGTCGAGCCAAGACAAAATGTCTCATTTCATTTTTAGCTAAATGTCATCCGATCAGCATTTCAAAACAGATTTATAAACCCCTTTTCAAAACATCAATCAAATACTCTGTTCTAAAGTAATTGATTTTGACAATGATATCTCTTTTCAATGAGCGAGGTCACCTATAGCTAGTTTTGATAACTCTATTTGGTTTGCAACGAGGTTTATTTTTATGTGAATATGAATATGTCAACAAAGCAGATACTTCGACGATTTTGTTTTTAAATTCTATTTATTCTTATACAAAATTCAATTGCTTTTCCTATTTTATACAAGTTGTAGACATAACTAATATTGAATCAAAAGATGCCTTGAAAATGATTTACATAATTGATAATCAATGCATTAATGATAGTCAAGTGTGAGAAATTTGATAGAGAGAGGGAATCCTATTTCTACCATTTGTCCTTATACACATCTTATACGAATGCATTATATGTTTGTAAATTAGCAACTCTCCCTTCTAGGAGGAAGGAACATTGTCTAAAATTCGTTTGTGCTCTATCCAAATGTGCTTTTACTCGCAATTTGCTTCCCCCTAGAAGACTTTAAACTAAAAGGAGAAAGCTAATGAATCACCAGTTTGTC
The DNA here is from genome assembly GCA_000969725.1 of Ophiothrix spiculata. Classification (NCBI taxonomy): domain Eukaryota; kingdom Metazoa; phylum Echinodermata; class Ophiuroidea; order Amphilepidida; family Ophiotrichidae; genus Ophiothrix; species Ophiothrix spiculata. The sequence continues at coordinate 123,185 of JXSR01S044447.1, read as the reverse complement.
TCTTTTTCTTGGGTTTAATCATTGTCTCCTCAACTGGCTTCAATTGTACTTTGCTTTTTGTTGTTGTTGTTTTTTTGTTTTTTCATTGCTTTTATGTTTCTCTTTCTTGTTTGTTTTTGTCATTGTATAATGCAATTCAGCCTCAGGACTGTCATGTTTTATGATTCTAATAAATCTAAATCTAAATCTTGCGATTAGTGTTTGCAGGATTCTTGCCTGATTTCACATACTTTATGATTGTTGTTTTCAATTTGACATTTCGTTTCAATTAAATAAGTGATGGAACGAATATATAAACCCTATCTTACCCATTCTGACAACATTAGCTAAATGGGACCGACTCTTAATCCTAGAATAAAATGTTTCGGAAGTAAACAATACAACATAATATCAGCCGTGTCTTTCATGTAATGACTCCTATTTCCTGTAAGTTGATCATTCCTCTTAGCTTCCATAAACATGTCGCCTTTTCTCATATCTTGGACAACGGTATCTTATGAATATCCTATCCAAATCGTTAAATCATTTTGGAGAGATTTAAATTAGTAATTCGCGTGTCGATGATCTACGGTATACCGGAATCGTATTGACTTAGTAAACTTGGCATTATCGATGATGAATGGCATTGTGAAGTGTTCATTGCATTGAATTAAGTTGTTGGCTTTCTACAATTAGTGGTAAAAGGATACATGAATAAATCGTTTACCAGCAGATAGCAGCATGCAGCTCGTTACAGTGTGTAAGGTTGCAATGATTTCAATGATTTAGCCATATAATGATGAATAACCTTCTACATAAGAAAGAAATATTTTCTTTAGGCAAATCCCCAATTGAAGCTAATTTCCATTGACACCGGGAATTGATAGGAATCACAGTCCCCTGATCTTACTGTCCGGGTTCCCCTCTCATGCAACGTTAGTTTTACGCAAATCCCCAATTGAAGCTAATTTCCATTGACACCGGGAATCGATAGGAATCACAGTCCCCTGATCTTACGGTCCGGGTTGTACAATAAAGTAAAGGCTAACACCTCTCGTGCAACGTTAGTTTTACGCTTCATTCAGATATGGTCTATTGAAGCATAGAAAGCGAACTTTGATTCCAGAAGGACCTTGATTACTTTTACAGAAGGACTCTTTGATGCAAAGCGAGGGAAGCACTACTGCACTAACTCGCTTCCCAAATTCCTAATGCCAAGCATACTTTTGATCAACTAAAGCAGTGGGGTATTATTATTTTGCGATAATGCCGAATCGTGTCCTAGCATAAAGAAATATTTCTTTCTTATGTAGAAAAAATATTAGGATCTATTTTTTAATATTTGGTAACATTTCAAATTCTACTCTTCAACAAATCAAACATTTTATTTACGAATAGTTAATTTGTTCATATCCATATCAATTACTGTCAATTTTTACTGTTCTCTTTTTTTTTTAATTAATTAAAGTAATGATTTTTGAAATTAATTTTCGAATGATCAATACTTGAAATATATATATATATTATTTATCACATGATCAATATATACTGAAATATATATGATTTAAATGAATTTCTGCATGAAAACATGATTAGATGATGAAAGCACCATGGAATCTGATTACTGTGTCATTAGTTATGAATCCCCCTTCGATTCACAACATATGTTAACAATTATATATTTATATAGTTATGAATCCCCCCTTCGATTCACAACATATGTTAACAATTATATATTTATATATCCTGACATTGAAACTTGTTAATTTATCTCGAACAATCGGTTAATATTCTTTCATCGCTGTTGCAACTAAATGATATCAATATCGCGCTCGTTGTAATCCACACCGCATTAATATCAAGACAATCTCATCATCTTTGGATTCAGTACCGAATTATAAAAAGCAATTAGTGCATTGGATTATTAAAAAGTAACCTGATACGTTCTTAATTCATCAATTTGTGTATGCCGTTGCAGTTTAGCCTATTCATTTCGACCAATACGCTACGTTTACATATTCTCTATCAAACCTATAGAGTCTACACAAATGTAGTTTTTTCATATTGAAATTACCCTTAAAGATAAGTTCCATATTCGCCGGGACTTTACTCATCAACGCGTCTTGTCATGTTGAACTGTGCGCCTTTACACGCGGTATAGGGAACTTGTTTCAAAGATGGAGATTATTTTATATGGTCTTTATGAAACAAATCGATGCTTTATAAAAAGTACGGCCAGTTGGCGCGCGATTTTCTGTTCAACTGCGTAAGCCTGTAGGCTATTATAAATAATAATTTATACAGGTATCAAAACATTGCAATACTTTCAAAGATTCATCAGATTTACTGATGTAGTAGTACATCACCCACTTAAGGCTTAATTCAGTTACAGATGTAAATTCAGCATACTATTCATTCGAAATGGGAACCCGGGGATTTAGATGCAAAACAACACGCGACTGTGAAAGCTTATTCTTGATTGAATAGGCGCAACAAGCTTCTAGAGTTGTGACACTGAATGTTTATGAATGATTTAGTAAGGATCATGTTTTGTATCTGACATAACACTGTAAAATAAACATTTTGCTGTGACATGTTATAAATCCTCAATGACAGCTTCTATTCCTGTGGTTAACTCTTTTTGATATACCGTATGTGGCTCATTCTCAGATAAAGCGTGCAACTTTGCCGTTTTGGTGTCGCTCATGTTCGTGTTACTAGTTTAGCGTTGTTAAGCATATTACAAATAATTTGAGTGCAAAATCGTTACTTTTCCCCATGTCGCCAGCCATACTTTTTACGTTTTATGTGGCCCCGTTCCTAAAATATTCGGGCATTTCAAACGCAATGCATATTTGTTAATAGCCCGTAATAGGTATTAGTAATGACATATAAAGTTTAATTATATTAAGTATTTAATATGACATAATAGCTTTTTAAATCATGTCGCCAATATTGCAAACAGATACGAACCAAATTCTAAAATCGATAACAAAGTGTGAAAATCAATATGTTGATGGATGATTCCGCATTAGATTTATCAAGTAAACTTCAGTCTTGAATAACATATATGTTATATAGAATTATATATTTACAGTAATGATTTACAAGGATATTAATATCAAAAAAACCCTATGTGACTGTCACGTCGCAACAGATACGAACCACAGATTTTGTCGCCTTTTCGCAAAACGCGGTACACTATGAGCGAAATAATACACCACAGTGTAGTATGTGTAGAGCTTCTAATTTAGTGTAAAGATCAAGTTTGTAAGAAAACTAATTTTCTCAATAATGAATATTTAAAAAAAGATTCCAACAGATACGAACCAACAGATACGAACATTAGGTATAGGGAATACAATGGTTAAAAATCAAGTATTTTTAAAACATATCCCATGCACTTTTTCTTCTTCAGAAGCCATAAGAGTTTATGATTTTGTATGTTTTTCATGAGTTGTTAGTAGTCGAAATTTCAACATTTCTCTAACCAAAGTTGCACGGTTTATCGGAGAATGAGCCTTGTATAGATCATCTGGATCTAGATTTGGTAGATCATCTCGGTGACTGTGGAAATTTGATGGGATTACGTTGGTTGATTCCAAGCTCCTCTCTGTTTTCCAAGCTGAATTGCTTGTATGCACCGAGTCTCTTTTCTTTTTCTTTTCCTTTTTGGCGCTACAAGAGTTTCATTTTGAAATTTCAATAAAGATGTTTGGTTTTTGAATTTTATTGTTCCGGGCACTTTGATACCTACCGCAGTGTATATCAATTTAGATGCTTTGATTACAAATCTAATGGAATTACTGTCCCCGAAAGAAAAGGCAATAAAGTTTACAGAAATGTAATAAAGTGGGTTTTCTTTAATCCTGTTCCATACCTATTATCTACTTCTAAATTGCCTCAAACTAAACTTTTACTATAGTTTATGTTAAGTCTGTATAGCCTGCTTTTAAACGTACTTGCATTATACACTGCCGATCTAAAGACATGTCGTGTTTCTTTTCGTGCAAGGTGTATTAGATTTCTATCTGATATTATTTAAATCCTTAGCCAAAACTTTTCCTTCACAAATCATATGAAAAAGAAAATAGGTCCAAGGCAAATCGTTTTATTTCATTTCAAACTAAAAATGTCATTAAATCCGTATGTCGAAACTGACTTACAAATCTGTTTATCAGAAAACCAATCCGAAATATTATTTTCTTAAGTAATAGATTCTTTACATAATCTTTCTTCAACAAGCTACGTCGATAACATATTTTGTCTGCAACAAGATGTTATTTTGAAATGAATGTGAAAATGTAAATCGACAAAGCAGAAGCTTCGGTTATCTTAAAAGGCTATTTTTGTTGACAGAAATAATAAAATAATAACAACCCAGATAAAAAGGAATCTTGCGACATTATATGCTAAAAATACTTGACATGTAGGCTTATATGAGTACAATGAATTTAGCAAAAGATATATAAGGGATATTTGATAGTGAACATGTTATTTTCATATTTTTCTACATATAATATGGGCAATCGGTATTGAATGATTTGTGTCCTAGTTAAAATTGATTTGAAGTTGACAACATCGTTTTATTTACAAAAAACGACACATGGGACACATAATATATAAAACCCACTTTTAATTGATAACATATTCACCAATAAATGGAAACATTTTTGTCGCGATTTGCCATTTAGATTACACTGCACATGATTTGCTGCAAGTTGATAGTCACAATCATTTCACTTCAAAGGCGTTATGCATCCTGCTTCAGGGTCACATTATCCTATTACTCCATGCCGAATACAGGTGATAAACCTTCGACATCGTTAATAACGGTGAGCAAACAGTTTTGATCGACGAAAGCTGTAGGACAATCATTATTTTGCCATAATATACCTAGGGAGCAAAACAGGTTTACTTGCAACGAGAAATTATTTTGATGTGTCCTATCTAGATGGGTGCTATGGACCATATGTATCATCACTAGGGTGGACACAAAATCAGTCTGTTGCACGGGACCCGGCAGGAGGGGGGTAAAAGTCATTGCAGGGGGCACATTTGAAAATTGGTCAAATCTTGTTTAAAACCATTCTAACATGTTCCTCTCATCATAAGGAACCAGAAAAAGTATACTTTGACCCATCTCCGATGAATGCTTCAAGAGTTATAGCCAAAAACATGAAAAGTCAAAACAAGGGCCATGAGATGGGCCTATGGGAGTCAACAATTTCAAAAGTGTCCGATTCTGTTCAAATTGGTCTCAAATTGTTCGTCTTGCAAAACTGCCTGTACAAAGTTATATTTTCCAATGTCTATAATCAACCGTTGCTATGGTTACAGGTCGATATAAGTTTTTGTTAATGGCACCAATTGGAAATAAGGAGTTTTTCTTGATACCATAGAAACGATTGATCGAAGACGTTGGAAAATATTACATTATGTAGACAGTTTTGCAAGACAATTTGAGACCATTTTGAACAAAATCTGACACTTTTAAAATTTTTGACTCCCATAGGCCCAAAATGTGACCCTTGTTTTCACCTTTCATGTTTTTGGCTATAACTCTTGAAGCATTCATCGGAGATGGGTCAAAGTATACTTTTTCTGGTTCCTTATGATGAGAGGAACATGTTAGAATGGTTTTAAACAAGATTTGACCAATTTCCAAATGTGCCCCCTGCAATGACTTTTAACCCCCTCCTGCCGAGTCCTGTGCAACAGACTAATTTTGTGTCCACCTTAGTGATGTTACCTATGGTCCATAGCATCCATCTAGATAGGACACATTAAAATAATTTCTCGTTGCAGTTTTACCCCTAAAATGGGGTTTTGCTCCCTAGGTAATAACTTATCTTAAAAATGATCGGATTCTAAGTTCAAATAAAAAGTCTGAAGTAAGTCAGAATAGGTATTTATATAAAGTTTGTTCCTATCCATTACTGCATTACTGCAATTTTATTACCAAAACCAATTATGGAGGTAATTAATTTTCAAATAATCAATACCTTGAATGATTATGAACTACCTTATATGTATTTCTTCACAAAATTAGGATGAAAGCGATATGGAAAATGATGACTACATCAAATATCACCGCTTATTAAATTTCCAAGTTTAAGAAATTATTTCACTAATAATATAAACGAGGTAAGTTCGATGTACTATCGCAAAATCCGACTTCTTTCAAAATCATTACTGATTGAAATTTGGTCAACAATTGTTTTATTCTGTTATTATTGGTAGTATCATTTTGTCCGTTGGATGATGAAAAACACATGATTTTCAGCTATTACATTCTTGTACTTTAACCAGGTTTACCTGCAACTGTTAGAGCCAAAACATACTTGGCCTCCAAACAAAACTTTCTCTACCAAACATTTGGTCTCCAAACAAAATAACTTCAACACCGAGTTGAGACCAAATAAAATTTCGCGCTAGATTGCACATGTTATTGATATGCCATATACATTGGACCAAATGCTTGTTACCCGTTCATACTTTAAATTCGATGGCAAATATTTGGTGACGTCACGACCAAATGTTTGGTAGCGAATATTTTGTTTGGAGGTCGACTATGTTTTGGCCCTTACTGTATATGAAAGTTCGGTCCCAGTTTGGTTGCATTGGTACATTACTTAAGGTTGTTATTACAATTAACGTTACTGGACTTAATGGTGCTAAGCTAACTTAATCCTCGCAATAACCTCTCACAACGCTGGATTCATCGTCTGCGTCATGTGTGTTTACAAATATATTATGTCCAGCATCAAGTCGTAAAAAGCTGAAACACAATCAGTTTAAAATGGATGCGGCAACTCATCTTTTGCATTCACTTACATGTTAATAAGTCCTTGGACGAGTTAGAAGATGATGAACTATGCCGTTGTTATCCATATTATGTAATTCAATTCAGTTGATGAAAATATTGAAAGTTTCAAGTGCATGTGTCCTTTCCTTTTTATATTACCATGATTACAGTAAGTGATAATTTGCCATTTAGTGGTTTTGAAGTTGATTTTTACCTTTAAAAATGAAGAAATGGTAATTGTTCACTAACATGCAGTCACCTTAAATTCCTTTTAAAGATAAGGCGACAACACTTGATTAAATCACTCCTACATAGATCAAAAGAATGGGGCTGCTGGTTCCAAACCTGCAGGAAGGATGTGGAAGGATTTTGAACTCGTTAAAGTTTTTTTTTTCACTTTTCGATGTTTTCTTTTACTGAACTTCAGAAACCTCTAACTAGCCAAAGTTTTATTTTCTGTAATAAAATAACAAAAATGGATATTTACTTGAAACTTTTCGTATGTTTCTTAAACGATGTGAATAGCATAACACATAAATAAAAATTACATCGACTTTTTCTCTCTACCTTATAGGCAACGAACTTATTTAATACTCATCGTATGCGTATGTTTCAAAACTATCGAAGTACTTCAGTAGAAAAGTTTTTTACTTTTGATAATTGATACATTTGATACATTGACTTTTAGCTAATAAAAATAGATATTCTATTCATGACCACAATAATATTGAATAAGAAAATGTTTGTCTATACCTTACAATAATGGTGGGATGATAATTGTCGGAAACCAATGTTCAAACTATATTCTGAAAATTGATCCAAATTCATTTCCTAGAGTAATTGACATTAGAATAAATGGACATCTCTCTCAGTATGCGGAGTCGAGGTCATCCGTTATATGTTATGTCTGTTTAGTACTTTTACCGAAAGGGTGTTTCTATAGAAATATGAGATCAAGATAATTGCGACCTGTTTTGTCAGTCTTGTTCTCGTTTCATGAAGAGTCAGAGTTACTACACTTGAAATTCGGTAGATTCCGACCCTAGCATCAAATTATGATTTATTATGAGTATTTAAAAATATATATCACATAATCATTATTCCGTTTCCTTGTTGTTTCAACTACAGAGGCATACACATAATCACCCGCTCATATTTCTCTATTTTGTAAAATCAAAATATCTACATTTTTTAAACAGTGGTTTTTACATCGTAGAAATATTGGTTCAAAATAGATTTTGCATAGAATTTCTATTTGACTTCTAGATCACTCTAGGATTCTTCAATACAAGAGTCAAAAACTAAAGTGAAGGCTGTATGTAACGTAACCAGTTCTTATCAAGAAAAGTAACCTTCAAGTTTCAGGTCTGTAATTATGTAAAGGATCTTTATATGAGGGTTCTTTAAACAGAAAATATAAAACATTTTCCATAAGATACAGACCATAGATCTATGATTAGACTGAAAACTTAAGAAAGATGAGGCGCGGGAGGTGCGAGGAGGCGCGAAATGTCTTTCTTCTTCCGTACTGTTTTTGTTCAATTTCGAACCGTCATCAATCAGTGACAATATTCAATTTTCTTTTGTGATCCCCAATAATGATAAATGAACCCTTACCATCACATAATTAATTTGGACAAAAGTGCTTTAGATTTAGTGTTAGTAATTGTTGGTTTACCCCTGCCAGTTTGTTCCATATCAAAGGCAAACACTGATATCGTACCGTAGTATAGCTATCAGATCATCTAAAACAATACGGACTTTTTCGCTGTGTTCAATTATTTCTCTTTGTTCATTTAATTGATTTCTGTCTTTCCCGTTAGTTTTTATTTATTTAAAGAGATGTACCCTATAAGCGGTCAGCAGCATCGTATACATGTTATTCTACTTATACTGATACCGTCGTCTTTAGAGAGATAGAGACTTAAATCGCGTGTGTCGATGAACTGCTTAATTTATGGGCAGACTTCGTTTGTTGAACGAACGTCTGGATGTTGTTGTACTTGGGAAGTGAGGGATGTATTGTTGTACAATACTAGCTGCATTTTGAATGTGAAGGTTGAAAAATGATGTTTAATGGTACGACAGGTATGTGCCTGACGCTGAATAGTGAAAACTCCGAGTGAAAAACAAATACATTGTTATTTAGAAAATCGTACGATTTCCCATTCATGTCTGTGCATCTTGGACAATTTGAGATTGTGTGTTCAATGGTTTGGATATTATCTACAAAATAATGACGATTAAACTTCAACATCGTTAATGTCGCTCTCATTCTGTTCCACGAAAGCATTGAAATTATTAAAGGGCATTGGACAACATTTTGAAATTTTGTTTGTGGATGATTTACACTTCCTATGTTAGAAAATAGCAGTCAATTACCAAATATCGGGAAAATTTTGATCAAAACCTTCAAAAAGTCAAACAATTGAAATTTATTTTATTTGTTGATATTTGGTATGAGGCTATTCTCTAAACGTATTTATTGGTGCTATACAATGAGAAATAGCCAAAGATTTGTTTGTAAAACATTTCTTTTACAACATAGATCGCATTCAATTTTCATTAGATCTGAAAAGGCCAATTCTAGAAATTCATTTTTAGAGGGCAGTATTTATCGTTCTCGACAACGATAATTAGAAAATAAGAGAATATCTAAATATTTTGATATATAGGGTTTGAATTCGACAAGGAAACTTTGCATGCTGTCATTATTACCACTAATACTTCAAATGATGCAAAAATCTCAAAATGTTTGGGAGAAAGTTTGGGGATGATGCTGAACTTGTCCAATGCCCCTAAACAGTTTGCTATTGATGGCTTCCCCTAAAAGAAACGATTAGATTCTATTTCGTTTTAAGTTTTAAAAAATCTTCAGGAAATTGGTATTTATGTAAAGTTTGTTCATATCAAGTACTGTCATACCATAGCAAAATTAATTATGGAAGTAATGAATTATGATATTAATTTTCATCATCATTTTATCATGATGATAAGTATGTATTTCCATTTGATGATAAGTATGTATTTCCATCTGAAAATATGAAAGTACTATGGAACCTGATAACTACATCAAATGTCATCAGTTATTGGATTTCCACGGTACAGAAAAAATCGCTGATTATATAAACCAGGTGCGTTTGATGTACTTTCACATATTTCAACCTCTTTCAAAATTATGAGTGATTAAAGGTGAGTGACCCAATTAAGTCAAAAATTCAAATTTATACTTTTCCATTAAGTAAGAGATTCAACTTCATAGCACTATAACATACCCTTGTTTAAGTGATGTCGAAATGTCCTCCTTTTATTTAAATTTACTGCAATTACATGATACTATTTCTAAATATGTTTATATCAATGGTTACAGATTTTATGTAATTCTCAAATTTGTTTCTCTGTGTGTGAACCATGTTTTTGTTAAACACTGTAAAAGTCAAACTTGTGCTTGAAATGGACTTAACAGAACTATAGATATCTTTTTTCATCGTATATGTCGTGCGTGTATAGATGTTCACAGTCAAAATTTACCAAATATGCATATTTTTCTTATTGTATCAACAATTTCAATTTCATGAGAAAAGTGCGGGGGTAAAAAACACGCCTTTAGTATACATCCTTTCTGAGACTATTTCAGGTGGGTTTTTTTTTACATCTTTACCCTAATGTTGAAATCAGAATTGCCCAGGGCAATTGCCAGGTGGTTTATGATTTGGAGAATACCGACTTCAGTATGATGTATTCTAAACAAATCATCAATTATATTTATATAAATTCCTATCCTTCATAATTCAAATATCGACAATTCTTATAAATTACTTTTACATTATGTTCAATCTTGTTTTTGAAAACATATTTTCAAATCTATATTCTGAAAATTGATCCAAATGCATTTCCGGGAGTAATTGATTTCATATGGACATCTCTCAGTATGCTATTTCGAGGCCATCTGCTATTAAAGAAATCTGATACGGGTCACAACCATTTGAAGCGCATTGTTCCAATAGCAACAAAACAGTTTCAATTACCCCGTCGATATTGATCTAATTATAATGACTGTTAGCCATGTGATTGGTTACACCTCTGCCGCGCCCCTATTATGATGTCATCATTACCGTACTGTAAATGTGCAATGCAAACCCATAGAAAAAACAATGATACATTTATTTTTACAAGATTAGGAAAACTTTCAGTCAATGCTTTATAAACTTAGTCAAATAATCATTTTGAGACGATGAAAAATATTATAAGCAGAAAAAATGTAAATTAACGTGATCGAATATGCTGAAAATAATGATTTTTAGAGGCGTTTGACTGGCGTTTTACACCATGCCCAAAATATCACAGATGTCTAGTAAAAAATGTACGACAATCCACTTTAATTTGCCTTTTCTAGTCTTTTAATTCGGGATTTGATCTGCTTATAAGATGGGTAATAGTCTGTAGATAACATTAATAACCAGCTAAATAGGTTGAAAACAATGGTTTTTCTAATTCAAGCTGTAAAAGTCCTGTATACAACATAATTGTTGCCTTTGTTGGTCATTTTTTTATGGGTTCTACCGTTGAGTGTTCAAGTATACATGTTGAGTACATGTGCTCTGATGTGTTGGTGCCCCGGTTGGTGCTATATAATTGGCGTGACCTCGCCTATCTATAAACTGTTGAATAAGATCAATAGATATATTGGGATTTCAAATCGTCGTGGGGTGTGTAATGCCTGCACTGAAAGGATGTTTTTATAGAAATATTCGCATTATTGCAATCTGCTTTGTCAGCAGTGTTCAGATTTTATCTTAAAGCCCATGATATGCTAGGAGGACGTCGCTATCCCGGTGGGGGTGGGGGTGGGGGTCTCACATTAGGTTGATATACGGGTATGTGCCACGGTTTTGGGGTGTAATTTCGCCATTTTAGGTATATCGATGGTTGGGTTTTTGTCACAGACCTAATGCGCCCATATGGAAAAATTTGTTGTTGTTTTTTAATTGTCTTAAAAACCGCCCAATTTGGCCAAAATTGGGTGTTTTTTGCGGAAAATGGTATGGTGAGGGGTTGCAAAATTGCCGTTTTTTAGGTATAGAGAACGGTCCTTATCGCGAAGTCTGCGTGATACACACCCGTACATTTTTTTTAACACCCCCCCCCCCCCCGGGGTCGCTATATTGTGTGATTTGATTCTAAACGCTTTAAACACGGTAGAAGGTGAGAATAATTCAAACCTTGGAGTTGAAATTGGTAAGATCAAGTCTTGTCTGTATGAATGGCATACAAATGTTCCCGATGACATATCCCTATCCAAACCAAACTGAAGTACGAATGGCATGCCCCCAACAACATATGTTAACAATTATACATTTATATATCCTGACATAAAACTTGTTAAATTATCTCAAACAATCGTTTAATATTCTTTCATCGCTGTAGGAAATAAATGATATCAGTATCACATTCGTTGTAATCCACACCGCATTAATATCATCATTTTTGGATTAAGTATCAAAATAAAGGACAATTGGTGTATTGCATAATCAAAAGGTAACCTGATAGTTCTTAATTCGTCAATTTATGTATGCCGTTACAGTTTAGCCTATTCATTTCGACCAAAATGCTACGTTTACATATTCTCTATCAAACCTATAGATTCTACACAAATGTATATAGTTTTTTTTTCATATTAAAATTACCCTTACTCTTAAAGGGACTAGCCTATATTCCACTTAGAATTAAAAACTTATGGAAATGCTTTAAATAAAGCTTAAAAGTGTAGTAAAATCCAAAAAAGTACAGAAATGGGCTCAAATTGACAGCGAATTGATTTGCAATATATCAATATATGTGATGGTGGTGTGACTATCCAGTGTTTTCTAAATCCTAAATTTGTACCTCAGATGGATTTACCAGATAAAAGATCAAATGAAGCTCTTGGAGATAAGTAATAGATATCAAAAGAGAAACAATTTTATCAAAAATAAGTTTGTTTACCCATCACAGGTGCAGAAACAAGATTTTTTAAGATTTGGAACTAAAAACACTTTTTCAACCATTTTTTGTCGCCGGCGACAAAAAATACAGCTGATAAATAATTTCATTGTTTTCCTCTGTTACACAAATTCAGAGAAAACTACTGGTAGGATATGTTAGTATAATCATGTACTATCGATACATGTGAACAAAATATATAGTCAGAAAATTAGCGGACAGGATCTAGGCCAGTCCCTTTAAATATAAGCTCCCGATTCGCCGGGATTTTACTCATCAACGCGTCTTGTCAAGTTGAACTGTGCACCGTTACACGCGGTACAGGGAACTTGTTTCAAAGATGGAGATTAGTCTAGATGGTCTTTGTGAAACAAATCGATGCTTTATAAATAAAAAAAAATACGGCCAGTTGGCGCGCAATTTTCTGTTCAACTGCGTCAGACTGCATGCTATTATAAATAACAATATATACAGGTATCAAAACATTGCAAGACTTCCAAAGATTCATCAGATTTACGAATATAGTGCCATCACCCACCAAAGGCTAAATTCAGTTACAGATGTAAATTCAGCATACGTTTTATTCGAAATGGGAACCCGTGGATTTAGATACAAAACAACACGCGACTGCAACAAGCTTCTATAGTTGTGACACTGAATGTTTATAAATTATTTAGCAAGGATCATGTTCTGTATCTGACATAACACTGTAAAATACATATGTTTGTGTGTCATGTTACAAATCCTCAATGACAGCTTCTATTTCTGTGGATAACTCTTTGTGGTATAGATGATCTGGATCTAGATTTGGTAGATCATCTTGGTGACTGTGGAGATTTTGTGAGATTCCGTTGAACCAATCCCAGCTCTGAAAACAACCAGAAAGTTTTCCAAGCTGTATTCATGCACCGAGTCTCTTTCTTTTTTCTTTAATGGCGCTACGAGAGTTTCATTTTAAAATTCATTTTGCTTTTACCCAGATATTTGTGTTGCATTTTATTTGTTTTGGGCACTTTGATAATATTGATTTACGCAATGTATATCAATTTAGATGCTTTTATATGGGGTTTACTTTAGTTTTCTTTTATCATGTTCCTTACCTATTATCTACTTTTAGATTACTTCAAAGTACATTACTATACATGGTGTCCCAATAAAAACGCAACGAATTTTGAACTTTTATTTAGAGAGAACAGAGCATAATGGTGAGGAAACGTTACAATAATATAATATAGTAGATCATTGGCTTTTACAGGAATTTTGTTTTGTTTAAATTGGATATCTGAATCAAAAGTAATTGCACATTTTGTAAAGACCCGAAAAATCTTGATGGTCCAATTTGTTACGTCATTGGACATATGTTAAATGGAAACTGCTAAAACATTAGGAGAAGCATCCCTTGAACCCATTTTATGACAGGCTGTTGCGTCTGGTTTAATCAACCAGTTGCGTCCCCTTGACGGGCCAGATTAATCATTAAATTACTTGAGTTCTTAAACTCCTTTGTCTTTTTTTTTCTTGGTTTCGGTTAAAAACTTACCATTGGCTGACATTTTTCATTAGAATCCTTTTTTCTTCGACTCTTTTGGTAGAAGTTGTATCCTAAACAACTCGATTGTCGCACCAGAAGTAACAGATTCAAGAAATATGAGAGTATCAGGAAGATCCGTACTTTAATTTAAAATTTCGACCTATTTAAGTTAAAAATGAACTTAAAAGATCACCTAATGTTAGGTACAGGTCAGGTAAGATTGGTTTGGATTAGTTGTGCTCTGGTTGTTCGCAGAATTCTCTTCATTTCACATTTGCGTTTCTTTAGCTTGAAGCCTAAACTTACAAATCGGACCAAAGTAGATTTAAAGGGCTTTCTTAAATTCTTCATATCTTTGGACTGAAGTGGTAAAATGAAACCGGACAAAAAGCATGTTGTAGAGTAATTACTCCACTTTTGAAAAACATATATCACTATGATTTAATCTTTTGGTAACTATTTTTTAATATTTTTTTATTTGCTCGTTGCATTAATATTGGGACAAGCTGTAGCTTAAGTCTGTATAGCCTGCTTATAAACTTGCTTTATACACTGCCGATCCAAAGACATGCCGTGTTTCTTTTTGTGCCAGGTGTATTTGATTTAGACCTTAGCCAAAACTTTGCCTTTTCTAAATCATAAGCAAAAGAAAATAAGGTAAAGACAAATTGTTTCTTTTAATTTCAAACTAAAAACGTCATTAAATTAGTATGTCAAAACAGACTTACAAATCTGTTTATAAGAAAACCAATCCAAAATATTCTTTTCTAAAGAAAAAGCTGTAACATAATCTATCTTCGATGAACTAAGGTACCTACTATTGATCACGTTGATAACATATTTTGTCTGCCAGAAGTTTTTATTTTGAAATAAATATGAAAATGTAAATTGACAAAGCAGATGCTTTAATGACAAAATATCATATTTCGATTATCTTAAAAGTCTATTTTTGAAGACAAGATCTAATTGTTTCGTAATAAATTCGATTATTTTTTTACAATTGAACACATATATTGGCAATGGCTAGTGCGTTCTAATCTAGATTATACAAACACAATCCAGATAAAAAAGAATCTGGCTGTATTATATCCTAACAATACTTTGCTTATAGGCTTACATGAGTTACATTTAATAAAGGTGTGTAAGGGATATTTGATAGTGAACATGTTATTTTCATTTTTTTTTCTATATATAATATGGACAATCGATATTGAATTATTTGTGTCCTAGTTTAATTTGATTTTAAGGTAACAACATCGTTTTATTTAGAAATAATGATGGGACAAGAAATATATAAATCATACTTTAATCGATAATATATTCACCAATAAATGGAAAACATCGTCACGATTTACCATTTAGATTACACTGCTCATGATTTGCTGCAAGTTGAAAGTCACAATAATTTCACTTCAAACGCGTTGTGCATCCTGCTTCAGGGTCACATTATCCTATTACTTCATGCCAAATGCAGGTGATAGACCTTCGACATCGTTAATAACGGTAGGCAAACTGGTTTGATTGACGAAACCTGTAGGATAGTCATTATTTTGCCATAATAACTTATCTTAAAAAAGATCAGATTCTAAGTTCAAATAAAACGTCTGAAGTAAGTCAGAAAAAGGTGTATATAAAGTTTGTTCCTATCCATTACTGCATTACTGGAATTTTATTACTATATACTATCAAAACCAATTATGGAGGTAACTAATTTTGGAATTAATTTTCAAATAATCAATACCTTGAATGATTATGAACTACCCAATATGTTTTTCTGCACAAAAATATGATGAAAGTGATTTGGAAAATAATGACTACATCAAATATCACCGCTTATTAAATTTCTAGGTGTAAGAAATTATTTCACTAATAATATCAACGAGGTAAGTTCGATGTTCTATCGCAAAATCCGACTTCTTTCAAAATCATTACTGATTAAAGTGTGGTCAAAATTTAACAATTTTTTTATTTTATTATTTTTGGTAGTATCATTTTTTCCGTTGGATGATGAAAAACACATGATTTTCAACTATTACCTTCTTGTACTTTAACCAGGGTTACCTACAACTGTTACTGTATGTAAAAGTTCGGTCTCGGTTTGGTTGCACTGGTATATTACTTAAGGTTCGTGTTACAACTAACGTTACTGGACTTAATGCTGCTAAGCTAACTTAATCCTCGCAATACCTCTCACAACGCTGGATTCATCGTCTGCGTCATGTGTGTTTACAATGTCCAGTATCAAGTCGTAAAAAGGTGAAACACAATCGGTTCAAAATGGATGCGGCAACTCATCTTTTGCATTCAGTTACATGTTAATAAGTCCTTGGTCGAGTCAGAAGATGATAAACTATGCCGTTGTTATCCATATTATGTATATCAATTCAGTTGATGAAAATATTTAAAGTTTCAAGTGCATGTGTCCTTTCCTTTTTTCTTTTTTTTTTTTTGTTATCTTGATTACAGTAAGTTACAATTTGCCATTTAGAGGTTGGAAGTTGATTTTTACCTTTAAAATGAAGAAATGGCAATCGTTCACTAACATGCAGTCACCTTAAATTCCTTATAAAGGTACGGCGACAACACTTGATTAAATCACTCCTTCATACACACAAACAACATTAAATAAATTGGGTTGCTGGTTCCAAACCTGCAGGAAGGATATGGCAGCTCTTGAACTCGATAGAGGTTTTTTTTTTCACTTTTCGATGTTTTTTTCTTAAACTTTGGAAAACTAATAATAGCTGAATATATAATTTTCTGTAATAAAATAACAAAAAGGGATATTTACTTGAAACTTCTCCTATGTTCCTCAAACGATGTGGATTATATAACACATTATGCCATAAATAAACATTATTAAACTATTTCCCGCTACATTAGGCCACAAACTTGTTTAATAACCCTCGTATGCGTTTATTTCCAAAACTATATAAGTGTTTCAGTTGCAGTTACAACAGTAGATATTGATCCCTAGAAACTAACAGTTTTACATTTGTGACTTTTGGTACCAAAAATAGTTATTAGCCTGAGTTATTAGCTAATAAAAAATAGTTATTAGCTAATAAAAATAGATATTCTATTAATTGGCAATGATGATCACAATTGAAAAGGAATTTTTTTTCTATACCTAACTATGATGGTGAGACGATAATGGCGTTTTCGAAAACCAATTTCCAAAACTATATTCTGAAAATTGATCCAAATACATTTCCTACAGTAATTGACTTTAGAATAAATGGACATCTCTCTCAGTATGCGCAGTCGAGGTCATCCGTCATATGATATATCTGTTATTCCTGCACCGAAAGGATGTTTTTATAGAAATATGAGATCAATATAATTGCGACCTGTTTTTCAGCCGTGCTCTCGTTTTATGAAGAGTTGTGAGGTTTGTTTTAAAGATTTTTTCATCTTACTTTATAATGTTGAAGTCATAGTTGTTACACTTGTAATTCGGTAGATTCCTACCCTAGCAGGGGCGTAACCAGCTCTGAAGACTCAAGAGGCTTCCCGATTTTTGTACTGGCTTAGAGGCAGTGATGGCGCTTGTTAACGCGCAAAAATATTTGGACACATTTGTTTATTTCAGCTAAAACTTCTAGATCACTCTAGGATTCTTCAATACAAGAGTCAAAACATAGAGTGAAGGCTGTTTGTGACCTAACCAGTCCTTATCAAGTAAAGTAACCTTGAAGTTTCAGGTCTGTAATTATGCAAAGGATCTATTTTTAGGGTTCTTTAAACAGAAAATATAGAACATTTTCCATAAGATACCGTTTCAATTAGACAATAGATCGATTAGACTGAAGACTTTACAAAGATAAGGCGCGGGAGGTGAGAGGAGGCGCGAAATGTCTTTCTCACTTCGTATTGCTTGCTGTTCATTTTCGAACCGCCATCAATCAGTGACAGCGTTCAACTTTCTTTTGTGATCCCCAATAATGTGACAATCAAGATCTCTAACCAGACCGTCAGTTTGACAAAGTCATAGCGGCTGCATGACAAAAGCTCACGTAAGTGAACAGTTTATTTGCTGTGAGATAGTTTTAACTATTTTCATTATGATAAATGAACCCTGATCATCACATAATTGATTTGAACCAAAGCGCTTTAGATTTAGTGTTAGTAATTGTTGTTTACTAATTTATTTAACCTCAGTTAGTTTATTGGTTTGTAATATAGAAGAATCGGTTTACCCCTGTCGGTTTGTGTCGATATCAAAAGCAAACCTTGATATTGTACCGTACTATCAGATGCATCTAAAATAAGTGTCAAATTATAGTTCTTTTTGAGCTATCACATATTTTGTGTAACAAGTCTTTGTTATCTTATAATCTAGTAATATAATGCATCTTCTAATCAATAACGGATATTTGGTGTTGTAAATCACCGAAAATTTTCACCAAATACTCCTCAATGTGGTAGTACTGATTTTTCATCACCAAGCCTCCGTTATTAATAAGAAATACATTGAAACTATATATCAGATTAAGATAACACAGTCTTGTTCTACAAAATATTTGGTAGCTCAAAAGACTCTGTTTTCAGCCTAACACGTACTTTTTAGCTGTGTCCAGTTTCTCTTTGTTCATTTAATTGATTTCTGTCTTTCCTGTTATTTTTTTATTTATTTAAAGAGACGTACCCTATAAGCGGTCAACAGTATCGTATGTTATTCTACTTATACTAATACCGTCATCTTTAAAGAGATAGAGACTTAAATCACTGTGTCGATGAACTGCTTAATTGATGGCAGACTTCATTTGTTGAACAAACGTCTGATGTACTTGGGAAGTAAGGGGTGTATTGTTGTGCAACACTAGCTGCATTTTGAATGTGAAGGTTCAAAAATGTTTAATGGTACGACAGGTATGTGCCTGACGCTGAATAGTGAAAACCCCGAGTGAAAAACAAATACGTTGTTATTTAGAAAATCGTATGATTTCCCATGTATGTGCATCTTGGACAATTTGAGATTTGAATTAATGAGTGTCGACGAACTGCTTAATCATGTTAATTGAAGGTCAAACGTTATTTGTTGGACACACATCAGACGCAATAATATTATCTTTGTCAAAAAGATCAAATTTTGATCAAGACAAAAATTTATACCACAACTTAATCAAAATTTTATGCAAACACTTATTACACACATACGAGAAGGTAAGACATCTCGACCACACTCAGTCAATGGTTAAACCAGAATCAAAACGCAAAAATTCCTTCACCTTCACATGAAATAATGGAACTAGTTTTGCTGTGTGTTCAATAGTTTGGATATTATCTACAAAATAATGACGATTAAACTTAAACATCGTTAATGTCGCACTCATTCTGATCCACGAAAGCAGTGGAATTACTAGTTTGTCATTTATAGCTTCCCCTGAAGAGAAACGATTAGATTCTATTTCGTTTTAAGTTTTAAAAAATCTTCAGCAAATTGGTATTTATGTAAAGCTTATTCATATCAATTACTGTCCTACCATATCAAAATTGATTATGGAAGTAATGAATTGTGATATTAATTTTCATCATCATTTTATCATGATTATCTACCTGTAATATGTAAAATAAGATCGGGCGTGAATAATATGTATTTCCCTCTGAAAATATGATAAAAGTACTATGGAACCTGATAACTACATCAAATGTCATCAATTATTGGATTTCCACGGTAAAGAAAAAATCACTGATTATATAAACCATGTGCGTGTGATGTACTTTCACATTTTTCAACCTCTTTCAAAATTACGAGTGATTAAAGTTGTGTGACCCAATTAAGTCAATGACTAAACACATGCATACTTTTCATTAAGTAAAAGATTCAACTTTATAGCACTTAAACATACGAACTGGAGTTTAAACTGTTCTACTTGGTTTTCAACTTACTTGTTGGAAAAGGCAACAGTTTCACGCCCGATCCTGAGCCATCTTCAAGGTTGTGTTCCGGCGATTGGTCAGTGGCCCGTGACCGGGTCGAGAAGGAGGAGTAAAGGAGGCAGTATGTAAAACGCGACCTTCTTAAAACAGAGGGGAGGCCTACGTCACAGTTTGTCTGGAACTTTCAACTCAGCGATCAAGAAGATCCCGAAACGTTTTGAGAGCTCATCGACCCGGTCACGGGTCGAGGACCAACCGCTGGAACACAACCATTCAGCTTGAGGATGCGCCCTGGATCGGGCGTAACACTGTTAACGTTTACAACAAGTAAATTCAGTAGAGCAGTTTAAACTCTATTTGTGATGACTCACCCCGAAAAGGGGGACTTTGCGACAGAACACTTTTCTAGAAACTGATGAAAATACACAGCAAAAAATAAAGAAAATAATAAGAATTTCCAGCAGACTTTCTATTGTAATATTTGATCGCCTAGATCAATTTCAACAAGTAAGGTATCATTTTAAAGCTTAGGAAATACTTTAACACATGAAATGATCAAAATTGATATCATATTCAAAGTCCCTCCCCCTTTCAGGGTGAGCCATCACATTTCATATTTTATCACCTGGATGATTGACAACATTCATATATATATATATATACCCCTGTTTAAGTGATGTCAAAATTTCATCTTTTATTTAAAATTTACTGCCATCACATGAGCCTATTTCTAAATATTTTTTATCAATGAATACAAATTTTATGTGATTCTTAAATTTGTTTCACTGTATGTGAACCATGTTCATGGTAATGTCAAACTTGTGCTTGAAATGAACTTCGCAGAAATATAGAAGTCGTTATTATTTTGTGTTAAATACCGTATATATCATGCGTAGATTGATGTTAACAGTCAAAATTTACAAAATTGGCATATTTTTCAACAATTTCAATTTGATGAGAAAAGTTTGGGATAAAAAACACGTCTTTAGTATATGTGCTTTCTGAGATTATTTAAGGGGTTTTTTTTGGACATCTTTACCCTAATGTTGAAATCAGAGTTGCCCTGATCTTTCATGATTTAGACAATGCCGGCTTCAGTATGATATATTCTAAACAAATCATCGATTAGTTTTTAAAAATTCCTATCCTCCAAAATCTAAATATCGACATTTCTTGTTTTTAAAATGACTTTTACATGTTCAATTTTATTTTCAAAAACCTATTTTCAAATCTATATTCAAAAAATTGATCCGAATGCATCCGAATTCCTGGAGTAATTGATTTTAGAAATAATGGACATCTCTCTCAGCGAGCTCTTTCGAGGCCATCCGCTATTAAAGAAATCTGATACGGATGTGTAATACTTGCACTGAAAGGGTGTTTTTATAGAAATATGAGCTCAAGACATATATTCGCATAATCATAATTGCAACCTGCTTGTCAGCAGTGTTCCTGATTTTTGAAAAAAAAAATCAGCATAAGGGAAGCATGGTACCCAACATTTGTTTTTTTCGGTTTTGCATTTTAACGCCGCACTATTTCGGGCTGTTTATTTTTGTAATTGCCTAAATAGTACTTGCGCTTCTTTTGGTGAAAATAAAATGAGATCGACCGCGTCGTTTTCGAGCTTATTAGCAAGGTCAATTAGCATTTCTGGGGGAGGGAGGCGCAAAAAATTGATTTGTCCTTAAAACCGCCGGGAGTAAAATTTTCCATATTTTATTGCAACAATGTATTTATGATATCCTAATTTGTGCCAAATTTCATTGAAAAATTCCTCGGTTTGTTCGATATTTCAAAAGCAAAGATCGATATACCGTACTATCATGATTGTGTTTCTATGAATACATTTCGCTGTGTCCAATTTTCATAAGTTAATTCCTTTTCTTCTAATTTTTCTTTAATTTTGTTTTCTTTTAAGAGGTACATCCTATAAGTGGTCAACAGCATCGTATGTTATTCTACTTATACTGATACCGTCACCTCTATAGACTTAAATCACCTATGTGACTATGTCGATGAACTGCTTAATTGATGGGCAGACTTCATTTGTTGAACAAACGTCTGGATGTTGTTCCTGGGAGGAATCCGTGCAATACTAGCTGCATATTAAATTCGGAGGTTCAAACAATATATGTATACTTGTTTGACGTTGAATATATAGGAAGAAAGAATACACCGATATCTAAAAAATGGTTTAATTTGAACACCATATTGAAAGAGATGTAAAAACAAAATAATACTTGTTGTAGACAGTGGTTTAAGAAATATTTTTATGTAGGGTCCATTGTCCATTAACACCGAAATCATAGTCATCCATTTGTGTATAAACTATAAAAATAACTTACAAATTATTTAAAAATCATAGAGATACACCTCATTAACCTAAAACATGCAAAACGTGCTGATAATCACTTCTTAATTGATGTAAATAGTCCGATTTTTTCTAGATAGAGAGAACAAGCGGGTGGTTATTATTATCCCTCTTATTTTTCTTGCAAATCCAAGCACAACGAAGCAATATACTTTTTCAACTTCGTACGTAATATAGCTCGTAATGACACTGAAGTCGGGAGTTATTCAAATCATAATCGCAGGCAACTCTGACTTCAAGTATTTAAAGTCTGGAAACCCGAACACTACCTAACAGATTGCAATCATGCAAATATATAAATGAGCTCATATTTCTATAAAAACAGCCTTTCAGTGCAGACGTATCAGGTTAAATAGCAGATGGCCTTGGTTGAGCATAGAGAGAGATGTCCATTTACTCTCAAATCAATTACTCAAGGAATTGCATTTGGATCATTTTTCAGAATATTGGTTTTTAAAAACGAGATTATAGATGTATAATAATAGCCGGAATTTTGTGCGATATTTTGCGATGTTTGTTTCTCGATTGTTTCTGAAATGATTTTTTGAAATATTGATAGTACATAGATCTGTGTTCAAAGTTTTCGTACCTATTAATTTATAAATTTCGTTACCCCCGCCGTTACCGGGAATTTCTTTAATTTTTCACCAATGTTATAATTATTTTTAGCTAATGTAGTAAAATTGGGTTTTAGCATTAATTAGTGTTGTGTGTCTTTACAAAAAAACATAGTGACATTTTTAGTGTTGTGCGACTTTAGTTCGTGTTTTTTGGCCGTACGCAATCCTTTGTGGACTTCGTGGTGTTCCTGTGTGGATTTGAAGAGTTTGCAGGATTGTAATATAGATTGGGATGTTTAAGTTAATACTGTGTAATTTGAGGAACATCCTGGGCTGCTATAGATGCATTATTGAGGACAATTAGTTCGTGTAAGCTTCCATTGTAACTGACTGTCTAGATGTACTAGAGTCAAGACTCATACAGATGTTTGATATAAGCAGTCACGCCCATGCAAATATAAATAGAGTTATTGTTTAGATATTGTTTACTGGATGTTGAAGATTAATAATTAGAAATATATGACTGGTGCTAAGTGTGTTTACTATTACCATGGCAACAGATGAGTTACACTAATAAGGCTTTCCATCAGCCGAACTTATCCACGTTATCATCACCGCTCGGTTTACGTTCACGTTACATTGGTGGCTAGCGGTGGTATTTACCTCATTAAACAATCATATCAATATCTTTTCTAGATTTCTGTAAGGTTTAGTACACCTGAAACGTCGAAATATCTAATAACATTGCACCTGGTATGATTCCATGTGCAATGTTATTATTTACATGTATGAACAACCATTTGTATAACCGAATTCATAAAAGTTACAGAATAAATTTAAAATAAGTTATTTTTCACTGATAAAGTAAACCTGTTCAAGTTGCTGATATAAATTACCCAGAATCCCAATATTTAAAGGATATCTGGTACCCTTTCAGGTTACGAATATCAGCATATTGTGTTTCTCTATAACGTAACTTTTCCACGTGCGTTTTTATGTGAAAAACAACAATTAAAGATACTTCACCACAGTTTTCAGGCAAAAAATGACTTTAGTTCCATTTATGATCTACTATGAAAATAAATCAAAACTAAATCTTCATAATGCCACCAGTTTGCATCTTGTTTTATTAATGCAAATTCCTTCGTAAACTGTGCTTTTGTTGATTTGAATAATATTGCTGCAGGAGCTATTTGTTCCTACTAAAGTGTTTGTGAATGGTTTTTTTAATGTTCCCGTATCATTGTACGTATGTTCATTCTGATGTTTTATTAAATTTTCACTGCATACCAATATTACATGTTTTAAAATATGTATCAAAATATTTTATACTCAGATGTACATAGTTGACTTTTCGGATTTTTTTTTTCATAATGATGAAAATATACATTTGTATTATGTTAACAATATTTATATTTTCAATGTTAGTGTAGTTTTAACTTTTCAAAGAATTTTCTTTCATGGCAATAGCATGTTGCCTTTAGAAATTACATGCTCTCAAAGAAAAAATGTGGTTTTGTCGAAACGCGAATATGAGTAGTGCATAGATTTAACCTTCTTTACGAATACATCATTCCTTAGAATTGATTTTCTGCTGAATCGGTCACACCGTTTTAAGTTTACGGGCAATTTGGTATTTTAGTGCCGCCTATACGTTACTGTGTAAAATTAATTATGGTTACCATAATTTAATGCATTTTCTTACATAACTCCAAAACAAAACACAACTCAGCCATGAAATTGTACATGTGCTATTAGAAAAATGTGAGCAATATTTACGAAAATTTCAAAAAGTTTGAAAAAACCGTAGAAGCAATCAGACCATGTACAAGAGTGTCATAACTAAAAAATCATTAATTATTGTTGTTGGCGACAAAAATTCTGCTCATCAGAGTGCTATTTCTTTCACGTTAAACATGAAAAATTCATGGAATCAATGAGGATTCGCTTCGAGAAACTATTTTAGCAGGCTTATCGTACCTTAATCAATCCTTGCGTTGCCTCTTAATTATTCGTCAACCCTTTCATCAACCTTTTGCGATGCTCTTTATGATACCAAAATGGACTTAAGCATTAGAAATTCGGTTGCAAATGTATGCGAATATTTATTTTATATTTTTTGAAAAAACAAAAGAAACATATACTTAAAAAGGCTAATACAATGAATACGTAATGGTGGTAATAGTTATTGTGAAGATACATATAAAACTTCACTTACCTTTTAATTTTTGAAAGATGTTGGAATTTACGATAGTACGTCGAACTTACCAGGCTTTGATAATCAGTAACACGATTTCTTATACGTGAAAATCTAATAACTGATTACATTTTAATGGAAGTTATTAGGTTCCATGGTGCATTAATCATAATTTTCAGACATAAATACTTATTAGGCAGATCATAATCATATGTTCCATATGTTCTGGGTATTGATTATTTGAAAAATAATTTCAACAATTCACTGCTTTTATATTTGTAATTGAATTAAGCAATAAAATGACAGTAATTGATCTAAAGAATCATTCAATGCTGATCGCAAATGTTCTTAAAAATATATCGTGGTTATTGATGACTACATTCGTGGTTATTTTTCAAAATGACCTCTTTTGAAAATTACTACTTATTGGTCAAACAAGACTACATTATCCTACAGATGTATGTATGATATGACAATTGTTTTAGGACATAATACATTCAGATTGATTATTATTGACAAATTTGTTCAATTAAGATTTGTGTGTCCTAGAAAACACTTGCAATACCGGTATATGCTTTTAAAGCATTAAGACCAATAGAAATGTGAACTGGAAACATAAGAAAATCGTGAAGAAAAGGACCAATAATCCTTTGTCCTTCTTTGACCCAAAATTGCCCTTACGTAATCGCAGTCAGGATTTTTTTCCATCCGAAGCTTTTTCTTTATGAACGTAGAGGTCAGTGATGTGTTTTTGACCAACTCTGCGGTCTTTTCTTGTCGCAATTGTAAACCCAAGAAGGTCTTCCTTGCCTCTACTTGCTGTTCTTAGGCAGTAACCAAAGACCATGATGAACATACGTAGGTATTTGAGCAAGTATGTCTTCTTCTTGGAGAACTCAAGCTGATATGTTGAACAGGTCAGAATTTAATTCTGGGGTGATGACCTTTGCCTTTGTGTCTGAGTAGGTGTCTTTTAAGGCTTTTAAAATTATGATCATTTTCCCTCGGTGGATGGTGTCGAATCGATGTCCCGAATTGTTTTCGTTTTATCTATATACATGTACCACAAGCAAGTGTTTTGGTTAAAGACGTTTCTTTAAATGTTTCACCAATTGTGTAAGCTTGTGTATCCTTTCTTCTTTGATGTCAGCCTTTACTCTTCCAGGTCTGCTCTTTTTCCTTCCTGTCACATATACTAGATCCCATCATAGAGGAGTTCATGTTCATTGCTTGCATCTTTTAATTCCTTGAACTTTGACTCTTTGTTGACCATCTTACACAAAATTTACCGATAACTTGAGATTGCTTTGGTCAAATATTCTGATTTAAAAAGCAAATTGAAGTTTTTAAAAGCATAATCGCATGTTCTGTATGGGGAAGCGGGTTAGCGTAGCGGTACTTCCCTCGCTTAGTACCAATGAGTTTCGGGTGTCTTGGGTTCGATTCCTGGCCCCGGCGCTGTATGTGCATTTGGTTTACAGTCCATACTCGCTTCCGTAGGTTTTTCTCCGGGTACTCCGGTCTTCCTCCTGCATCTAAAACTGTCACTAGATTTGTCCACCTGAGTCTGCCCCCACCCAGGTTATGGGAAGCTGCACAAAGGGTGAATATTAGAGCCGAAGTACGGAGAGAATGTGCTCTACGGAAGCACTTCTAAGTGAAGTCAAATGGTTGTGACGATTTACCTGCAGCGAATCATGAGCGCTTTGTATCTTCGGTAAAAGGCGCTATAAAAATGCCATTATTATTATTATTATTATTATGGAGACAGTGACAAGACATTTAACGCATTCGGACAAACCCAGTATTAAGAAGTAAATAAAAAACCTTGAAGGTCAGGTCAGTCAAGTGACAAGCGGAAATGTACTCTCAAAGATTGAGCCTATTATTAAAGATTAGATAGGATTAGCCTTGTAATATTGAGGCTTGAGTGATTTTGAATAGGTATTTGTGTTTAGACCAGACAAAAAAATGCTACACTTGCTTTTTATTGTGGAATCATACCTTGAAATGATTCAAGCTACTGTACTGAATATATTGGAGATATTTATTATTACTTGTCAAGTGAAGAGGATATTTTGATTTAATTGAACAGGTAAAACTGCTTTCAACATTATTATACATAAATATTGTAATTTGAATTACTTTTTTTATATCGGAGAGAGTATAATTATGATAATAAGCAAAACAGTTTGTTTATATAATGAAGACCCCTGTGCCGGGCTTTCGGCTATCATGAACCTTCACCGCAACGGCGCAATTGTCAAAAGTTTTGCCAACCCGATTTTTCAATTTATTTTTGAAGTTGCGTACATCGGTGTCTGACATGACAGGAGGTATGAGCATAGGTTCTGCTCCGGTTCCACTTACTAAAAAAAAACTACATTATTTTGACGCCATCTTACTCTGTCAACTGTGTTGAATTTGAATTCGGCAGTCCACGATCAGAATTTTGCCGATATTATTTACGTATTCAAACACGCTACAGAGTTGTTCATCACAAATCAACAACTGCATACATGCAAATCTGTAACAATGTGCTGTGCGTGACGAGCTAACTTGAATATCAAATGTGTGGGTTCATCACAAATCAACAAAGGACGTAAATAATATTTTTTCATATTTTTTACAGGTCATGTGATGAACTTTAAGGTAACTACAAATAACTAAATAGAACTACATTGAAATGAGTTCCAACATATCAGAGTTCTTCCTGGGAGGCGTCGCTGCTACAGGAGCATGTCTCTTTACCAATCCTATAGATGTAGTAAAGATTAGAATGCAGTTGCAGGGAGAGCTAAAGACCCGAGGCTCGTACCAGAGACACTACCGTAATGTCTTCCATGCATTTTACACAATTGGACGATATGATGGAATAGTTGCTTTACAAAAGGGTATAGTACCTGCATTATGGTATCAATTGTTCATGCATGGTGCTAGATTAGGGACTTACCAGTGTTTTGTCAATATAGGCTTTACATCTAAAGCTAATGGAGATGTCAGTTTTCCACGCAGTGTAGCAGCTGGGGCAATATCTGGATGCGCAGGTGCTTTTGTCGGCAGTCCATTTTATCTTGTAAGTGCAATCAACCTACATACGATTTTATTTACAGCTCTATTAGGCTATTCCAAATAAATTGTGCCCAGCCTCCATATGGTGTTGGAATTTCAATTTTGTTTTGACAACATCTTGGAGTTCTTGGAGTTCACAGCATGTACAACTTGCAAATTTTCACAGCGCCAATATCGTCCTTGCAGAGCCGGTAATATATTCAGACACCTTATCTTTCTAATTACGAGTTCTTTTTTCGTAGAGGTCAC
>JXSR01S044446.1:384586-405119 GCA_000969725.1 Ophiothrix spiculata | reverse complement strand
AAAACCTTTATTATTCTAAAATAAAATGAAATTTCCTATCAATTTAGATGCATTCCATTATGGGTTCAGCTGCTCATTTTTTTGCTAGACTTTCGCAAAGATTTACCATGTTACGGACGGCCGGTACTTCTAGATCATTTAGCGATCCTAAAGTCATCGGAAAATCACCAAATATCTACACATGTTTGGGGAAAACGAAGTGTTTCTCATCAATATTTACAAAGACACATCTAAAGTAGAAATCTAGACCACAAATAAGGCATTTTAACAGTTTTTGAGATGCTTTAGGTCAGCCGGTGTGTCACGTAATGGTGTCGTAATTGCGTCGTCTGCTATCAGTGGACACCTATTAGTGGTGTGGACTCTTAAAGGCCTACTGTATGACGTCAAACAGTTTAAATTGTAATATGTTTTCAATGGTTGCTGGTCTGTAAACCTGCAAACTGTAAGCTTATCTCACCCTATAATGTTTTGGTATATCATAATGGAATGACGTAAATGCCCTTAAAAGGTACAATCCTATTACATCATTTTTTTCCCTTTCGTAATATTTTTTGTCATTGCCATTATGCAAAGAAATATTTAGAAGCAAAAGCATGGGAAACAAAGAGGCCATGACACAAGTATCCCCGCCAACAGAGCTAAATGAGGTCTTTAAACTGAAAGCAGCCCTGTGATGTGATAATGGAATCTTAATACTACTGTTATTGTTAAATGAAATATAATATACAAATATTGACTGCTCATGAGGGCACTTGAATAGTAATGACTATTGACCTGAAGTAATTGTGTAAACTAATCAAATTAAATTATTTTAATCAAATGGCGACATTTTACCTGGGGACCAAAACTGATTAACGGTAACCTATCTAGATGGGTTCTGTGGACCATAAACATCACTAGTGTGGACACAGAATCAACCTATAGCATGGGAACCTACAGGAGGGGGTAAAGTCATTGAAGGGTCAAATCTTGTTCAAACTACTTAACATGTTCCTCACATCATAACGAAGCAGAAAAGGTATACTTTGACCAATCTCTGATGAATGATTCAAGAGTTATATCCAAAAACATTGGTCATGAGATGTACCCAAGGGAGTCAAAACCTTTAGAAGTGTCCGATTTTGGTCAATATGGTCTCAAAATGTTTATCTAGCAAAACTGTCTGTAAAATTTAATATTTTCCTATGTCTATGATCTACTGTTGCTATGGTTACAGGTCGAGATAAAGTTTTTGTTATTTGCACCAATTGTAAACAAGTAGTTTTTCTTGATACAATAGAAACGATTGATCGAAAATGTTGGAAAATATTACTTTGTGTAGACAGTTTTGCAAGACTAACATCTGAGGTCTAATCTGACACTTATTTTTCCCCCACTCCCATCAGGTATAATATATGACCCCTGTAATGATCTTTCATGTTTTGGATATAACTCAAAAACTCCTTCACCATGTTCACCAGGGATGGGTCAAAGTATACTTTTCTTCCTCATCATGATCAAAGGAACGTGTTAGAATGATTTTGAACAAAATTTGATCAAACTAAATTTTAACGCTGAGTTACCTCTCGTAGCTGTTCGGAAGAGCTGCAATTGGAACATTTTCTTGGTTTCCAGTTCTCGCATTCCTGTTTGTGTCGCCACTGATCACGGTCACAACACTTCTGCATACAATACTTGGCCACACCACAAGCAGAACAAGGTGTTTCTTTGGTGATTTTATTTTCGCATCTCCAACAGTAGCCACGCTTTACATCCATTTTATGCTGAAACATTTCAAAGGAAACATTGATAATTTCAAATTATGTTGGTCATACATATATAGCCGGGTGAATCCAGGAATTTTCGAAAGGTGCATTGACAATAAGGGAAACAATGCTGATTTTAACATGAATTACTGCTGAATTGCGGCTCAATAACATGCAGATGTTTTTATATCAGTAATGTTTTTCCAAGATAATAGCCGAAGCGTTTCCCATTGATTTCACCAATCTTCACTCAAAGAGTAAGCAAATGAAAAGTTCAAAATTAGTAAGTGGAAATTTAGTTTGAGGTTTAGTGAGGTTTTCAAGTTCAATTTGTTTTGCATGACTAAGAAATTACAACTTGATATTTGAGGAATATCAATAAATTTCAATTAAAAAAGCAAAGTGCATACTTTGCTTTTTTTTACAATTGTCAGGAGGAAAGATATGTGGTGAGTATTGAAGACATATTCATTAGTGGTTCTCTCCATATCTATACAAGGCTAAGTTATAGAGAGGCTAATTGTGTCTCCGAGAATGGAAACTTGGTTCACTTGTCAGAAAAAAAAAACATTTGTCCCCAGATTAGGTTGTAAAAAACGTGTTTTTTACCTACAATGATGGCCATAATGGAACAATATGGATATCAAAATTCGTTTTACTGCAAAATAAATGGTTCGGAGTGGCTTATAAAAAGCATTAAGAACATTGAATGTTCATAATAAATCGAAGATGGCTGGTATTAACATTTTTGTCCAATTATAATAATTATTGTTTCATATTTCAAATCTAAAATGGCAGTCATATTGAAATGCAAAATGTGTTTTTATGCACAAACTGTGTAGGAACTACTTTGAAACAGCACCATAAGGAAAAGGGAAAAACCTTAACATAATCAATAAAAAAATGATTGTTTCAACAGAAATATCTCTCTAAATTAAGCTTTTGACATTTTTAAAAATCAAATGGCAGCCGTAGTGAGGTCCAAAATGATAGTCCAAATACTATTTTCAGCTCATAAATGGATTATTGACAAACCAAACAATACCTTTGAGGGTTACAACAAACACATATCACTAAACAGGTTTTAAATTCAAAATAGCTGCCAAAGTATAATAGACCAGTTTCGTATGTTCCATAATGCATCTTGAAAGTACCGCAAATACGGGCATTTCTGCGCAAACTACCATATTACTACGTTGTGTGCTTGACGTCATTTGCGCAGAAAGTAATTATGGTCAACTGATCGTTTGCGGCACTTTCAAGATGCATTATGGGACATACGAAACTGGTCTATTATACTTTGGTCTGTTTTTGCTCAAAATGGACTAGAGCAGCTTTAAATAGGCATTAAAATTATATTTTCACAAAATCAATGGAAAAAGTAGAATATTTCATGAAGATCAAAATAGCTACCAAAATACATGTTTACATTAAAAATGGATAGAATTCACTTTAAAAGAGCATTAAAAACTTCATATTTTACAGAATATATAAAATATACCGTCATTTTATAATCCATCCACTGACTACTAGAAAGGCCAAGCTCTAGATAGCCCACTGATCTTGCCCCGATTCTTTCGGGGTGAGTAGTTAGTGGCTTTCGAAAAAGTATGGTTTACTTCACGATCTCAAGTCTGCTCGGTTTAGTTGGCTCAGCGGTTGTTCCTGTGCTTCGTAATGCGTGACTAAAACGCACCAGAACCTAGCACGTACGCTCAACCCCATTGACCTTCTCTACTGGCGAATTTCACAAGTCAATATCTTCTTTTAGAGTGCATATAAATTTACCAAAAGTATGCCAGAATATTCTTATTAGTATTAAACAACAACCAGGCCAGTTGAGTTTAAATGTATTATTTTGATAAAAATGTGTCAAAATCCAAGATGGCGGCTGCCATGTGGTCTGACAAAAAAGTTGCCAAAAGTTGGTTTAAAAATTACTCTAGCATTTCAAAATACTCACAATATTATTCCATAGCCATTGTGGATAATTTCAGTGAATGTTTGGGGAGTGCATGTTAACTTAGTTTACTAAAATTGATGAAACAACTTTTACAGCTCATGACTGTACGATCTCAATTGACTTTCTTGTTACTCTATTGAAGAGTCACTTGGTTGGGACTAACCAGAACCCATGGTTAAATCTCCCCAGAAAAAAATGCAGTAGTAAATATTTCTCTTTACATGATTAAAAAAGCAATTCCGATTCCAATTTTTTTTGAACAGTCGATGTCATGTATGTTATTATAGTTGTTATTTTATAGTGCGCTATGCCTCCCAGATTTGTAACTCCACTCGGCCTCTGCACACTTTATAGGTGTTTGCTGGCCACTGTGGCCCAAGTAAGCTCCATTTCACACAAAGCATCATTTCAGGTTCTGCGGCAACCTAGGGTCCTGAACCCACATACGCACCATCGCTGCCCGGATCAGCTCCCCGCGTTTCGTACGGGTTTCCACGAGACAATTAGCAGTTAGTTCCTTGTCCAGGGGAATTTCAAGCACACTCAACTTTTATATTTTTCAATGCATTAGGCTTGTCTAAGAACCCCATAAGTGTATCTTTATTGTGTACTTTTCTGTATTTTCATCCTGAAATGTATGATTCCTAATACATTAATAATGTAATAAAATGAAATGATAAATTCGGAGTTAGGAATATGTTATTAAACTCTTATATACTTACATAACGAGTGATACCTGTAGACACGTTACAAAGTGATGAAGATACAAAACCGTTTACAAATGATCACGAATAGTTCGGTCTTCACCAGGCTACACGTATGGAGCAAAGAGAGCGATCTGTAAATGATATACCTTTTTATATACGTGAGGACTCTGACACCGACATAATTTTCGCTAGCATTCGCTATCTGATTCGTACTTAATAAACATGATAAACGATAGAAAGAGCCTGGAAAGATCGAGCCTCTAAACGCGGTGAACAAAATGTCAACTGGCTCACTCATGGAGAAGGAGGCGGGGCTATAATAGATACCATAATTTGCCTAGCCGGATACCATTTTTGGTGTGTAAACGTTAACCATTCTACGCTTGTTGTCGACTTTCCATTGACCGTATTTTTACTACGATTTATTTCAAGAATGTCTCAATACCAAAATATTTTAAATGTATGCGTTATCTTAAAACATCGGCAACTTGACAATACAGTGGGCAAAAATGGTAATGCGTTTACACACGTGATCGGTGTTCAAATAAAAGGCCAATATGGCGACGTGCTAGGTCAGTCACTTCCTTATCTTACTTACTCCCTGCTTATATATTATATTGCAGCTATTGCATGATCAGCTTCCTGCTTCATGTGTTTATCAAGAGTGATTTAGCAATAATTTATTTACGCGCCAAAGTGTAGCTCCAAAGGTTACATTATCATCTCATAATGGAACTTGCAGAAAAATTGCACGTACACAATAAGTTTTCGAAGCGATGTTGCAATCAGGCCTGGTTGCAATGATATATATATCTATTGACAGTTGCCTTTTCATTTCAACTCATGCACAACTCATAGCTCGAATATCCCAGCTCCACTAAACTGTCAAGGCTAAAATAATATTAGTTAAAATTAACCTGCAAAAGAAATCTATAACTATAGGCCTACTTTTAATAAATTTACAAGAATCGGTGTATTCTTCGGTGTGATAGTTATACAAGGCCTCTCTACCGATGGTCCTAAGACTCTGAAATCCTAGTTTTTTGGAGATAACAAATGATATGGATAATATAGCCGGAGTTTGTACAGACTTCGATTTTTTTCTCTAGATAAAAAGATAAACATGATAAATAAATAAATAAATAATAGAAAAACATTGTGGAAAACCAAGCCCTGTGATTAATATATTACGCACTTTTAAACAAATAACTAAAATAATAACCTTTACATAGCGTTGTTTCATATGATTCGAACCTGGGTCACTAGATTCACAGTCCGATATTCTTACTGTTACACATTTTGACTAATTTTCAAGATTTTGTACTGAGTCGGTTCTGTGGATGCCCTATGAGCAAATAGCTGCAAATAGTCTTCCTAATTATCATGGCTTGGTTCCAGGCAGAGCTCCAGGTAACTATTGGTGGAAACAGGACAGGAACTAGTGGTGTATAACCTCAAAGGGGAAACAATAAATGTTATTTGCGTAGGCACTTTCTTTGACTTACATAATTACAGTGTACACTGTAAAAATAGTGTCTTGGCAATAGACACGTTTTTTTGTCACAATTTTCAGACGTGTCTATTTATAGATACAATGTCGTGTCTTTTTGCAAGACATGTTCAAAGGTAATGTCTCTATGTAAGACACTCATACACAAATCACGTCTACACGCAAGACACTCCAGTTCCGTAAGACATGTCTGTTGTCACCAGTGGGGAGACATGACTTGCTGTAAGACATGTCTTTGATGTCTTAAAATGCATTTTATTGCTTCTATTTTCTTTTATTCATATTGTTTAAGACATGTCTTTTTCCAAGACATATCTTAACAAGACACCCAAGACACCATTTTTACAGTGTATACATGCACTGTCTCTGCTTTTATTTTTAATCCATATTATCATGATTATTGTCATCTTGCACTTTGTTTTTCAATTAGATTATGCTGTAAAGAAGAGACTATCCATCCCCGGGGGGGCACTCAAATATGAAAGTGACGTACCTGCTCCTACCGACTTTCGAAATGTAGGGGCAATAGGTGAGAAATACATTGAAAAATAGGGGGTCATTCGGTGTAGAGGGTAAAAAAACTGGGTAATTTCGAGCGAATTTGTTGGCAAGAGCGAAAAACAGGGTCATTCGGTGTAAGATTTTTGAATAAAATGAGGCTAATTTTCGTAAAAATTTTCGAAAAAATCGACACATTTTCTTAATTTTCGAAAAAATTGACAAATTTAGCGAAAAAAGGGGGTCATTCGGTGTAGGTTCTCAAAAAATCAGGGCAATGGATGAGAGTCACCATAAAAAAGGTTGACTTTCAAATTAAAAGGGGGTCATTGGGTGACAGCTCAGTGAAAAAGGGGGTCATTGGGTGAGAGCGGAGCAAAAAAAAGGGGTCATTCGACAGGAGCATGACGCGTGCCAATATATGGGAGTGCCCCCCCCCCCGGGTATCCATCGTCTTTAATGGCCGGCCATGCAATCTGTTGTTGCTCTCCCTTTCCACAATTGTGTACCGTCGCGGCAAAAGGGTCCAGTTGGGTCAAAACCAAAATATGGAGATTTTCATATGGTGGTAAAGCTCATTTAATTCCCTTTTCAATGATACCAAAATCATGCAAATCGGAGCTTTGGGTGACGAGTTTTGGCAAATTATAAAATCGTACTCATAACCGTTTGTTAAAACTAGTTTGTGAGAAAAGGGCTGTTAAAGGTAGGCCTGTTTTTCCATTCGATTTTGTGTGCAGTCTGAATAGAGTATGAGCAAATCTCCATAGCAACCACCATGTTCCCTTTTGTTTATCGCCTTGAAATTTGGCTCAATGGAAGACGATACCTTGCGTAATTTAATAACAATTTTTGGACTCAATACCATGTTTCATTATTGCATAATTAATTACCATAATCGTACTCATAACCGTTTGTCAAAACACAAATTTTCACATTTTCATGATGAAAACGATTCGACATAGCGATAAAAATCACACTTTTTTACAAGTTAGTCGTTATATTTGATTAACCATCTTTACATTTTGGATTCAAAAGGGTTCAAAGATTTCATTTCCACAAAAAACTCAAAATTGACCTTCCCATCATATTTTGGTATAGTTCAACTTTACCGGCCTCTAGCGCAAAATGGAAGTTGCCGACAACTGGTCCCTTTTGCCGCGACGGTACACAATTTATTCACATTGATGAGATGGTAAATATTTACATATGTAACATCATTATTACATCTCAGTAAAGGTCACAATACACCGACTTCCTGGCTGGAAGAATATGTGCAAATAGTTGCGCTATAACACTGATCATCGTGTTTTCTGGGCTCAATATTGTAGTTTAACTTTCTAATTAGCATTATTATAGCGCTAGGTTGATTCGTTGGTTCGTCATCTATCAAGTACTATATCTGTAAGTTCACATAAGAGGTTCATGCATTCGACATGTTCAAGATGATCAAGAGAATCAGCACAGAAACTGAAGCTAAGTAGTGGGTCATTTCGTCAACAACACTGCCATATAACTTTTGGTTTAGACGGTAAGATAAAATACTTCCAACATTTAAAATTGTATAACAAACATTGATTCAACTACCATCACTTTTTATTTGAATCCATGGATCAGGTAAATATTGGGTGACTGATTTTATCAAAGGTATCCAAAGGTTACTGCTGCCAAAGGTCCACAGTCAGAATTTCTTATATCGTTACAAAAGCCATCAAAGGAGGTCTTCGAAGTGGACATGTTCTTAAAAGTAAATGGAGAATTCTACGACGGACAAAGTATATTCATGAAGGCGGGCAATTCTTGCATTTTCATTCCATATTTACTGTTCAGCAGTAACAGAAAACATTAAGCTGGTTTATTTTGGTGTCAAACTTTTTGAAACCTAGCAAATAAATCAGCTGCGCAAGTGACACAATTGTTTTTTTTTCCAGAACCACGGTTATTGTGTTTACAGGCTAAGTTTAATAGATACATAATATTATAAAAGTTTGCCAAGATCAAATGTGATGACTCACACCGAAAAGGGGGACTTTGCGATGATCTGCAGACTGAGATATCAGGCTTTGAAGTTGAGAAGTGGTAACATTTTCGTCTGGGGTGAATTTGAGATTGATATTATGAATGAGTTCACGAATTAAAGTTTTAAAAATCTTCCTACCAAGCCGTTTTCTAAAAAATTGCGAAAAAAGATGATTTTATGACAATTTTCTAACACCGTGTCAATCTCCTTTCGCAATATTGTGATCGGAAGAAAAAACATCCTCGAAAACAGGCTGTTTTCTCAGCTCAAATTTTCACTTCTCTGACCGACTGTCCTAGGTATATAAATAAAAATATGTATCTTGACAATGTCTGTGTCAAATTTGATGATAATTGAGTGCTCCTAAGTACCCGTTGCTAAGGAGATTTTGTGTATAGTTGAATAGTAATCAATAAAATGTATGCTTTCACAAACTCAAACTTTAAAGACTGTTTTCTCCAATTGCTATTTTTGAAAAGTGATCAACACGCTCTTACTAAAATAGCCATATCTTCGGTACGGATTGTTGTATCGAAATTTTTGAGGTACCAAATTACTTCTGAAACTCTAAGCTTTCACATGATGCCAAAAACTCAATTTTGATGTCGAACCAAAGTCCCCCCTTCTGCCTTCTAGCATGTCTAGTACAGAAAGCTAACATATGCATTTCCACTCTAGACATGTGGTAGTTGATGATTCTATTGGTCAAAATCCGTATTATTTGAAACATTAGGAGTTGCTGTAGTAACACGTTGCACAGCGATATTCAAACAGCCAATATACCTGTCGACAAACCTTGCAATAATTTCTGGGTCTAGTGCTTATCCGGCGTTTGTCGAGCACTCACGGCGACATCCGATGAGTTTCCGGCCTTCCGATTGTTTCCTTGAGTAAAACGAACAATTCTAATGTATCCATACATCTTGATCACAGTTTACTAAACATAATTATTTTTCAAATAATGACAATCGACCGAAATTTGAGTGAATTCTGACTCTTTGAAACATGGGTTTTTGTTGAAAGATTATTTTTTATGAAAAATGAAATCACGTTTTTAAACTGAAATAGTATTTTTTTGCTAGTTTTGTGGCACAATCTGCTAGTTTTCTAGTATGGACTATACTTTAACTAACACGTTTGGAGCTATGGCAAATCCCAACTTAGCTCCGTCTTGACCAACTTTGCTCGAATATAACGGGACTTTCATCGCCTATTTTCGGAATTTCAAGTAAATGAAGAGCATCACCGTTATGCGCCGAGGCGACTCCCATAATGCAGTTCAATTTAGCATGCAATTTAGCATCTTTCCCATATAGTGGTAATTTGACCTCACCGAACATTCAATTAGTTCATTCATGTCCACTGAGCTGATCTGTGTATTATGGGGAGGTTTAAATCATCCTCTGGATTATACAAGAATGTATTTGTGAGTGGAGGAGTAATTACTATACAAACTTATTGTAGTAAATCATACCCGTGAAATCGGACGCATGTTTTATTTTGTTCGGGGGGCAGTCAAATTTGAAATGGATGCAGGTGTAAGGATCGCGCTCCGATAGGTTGGGCATTCGATGAGTGCACATGCTCAAACAATGAGGGGTCATTGGGCAAGAGCTTGATTATTGGCATTTGTTGAGAGCAACATACAAACATAATGAGGTCTTATTGGTCATAAACTGAGGGATCATTGTGAGAGAGCACGATTTTTGGTATTCGGTAAGAGAAATTTGGCATCAATCGGTGAGAGAAAAATAGAAAGATTTATGGGGTCTTTGAATGAGAGCACATGCAATTATAAAATAAGGGGCCTTTGGGTGTCAGCGATGCTGAAAGGGGTGGAGGGTTATGCCTTACATATGCGTCACCTCCAGAATGGGACTTCCCCTCCCCCCGATCGATTTGCCAAGCGCTAACCGAGGGACACGGTACCAAGGTTAAACAAGCAAATCCGTTCGGAGTGAGCTATTACGTTGGTTTTGATTGTTGTTTGCTCCAGTAAGCAGAAGAGTATTTTGGTACATCGTCAATAGGCAAATATCGCTGTGCGTTGGCATATTTCTTCTTTTAAACAGATGTACTGGGGGTTAGTATGGTTACTCACGTGTTGGATACTAATGATAACTCATGGTGAGTATTTTGTCTTGTTGTATGATAGACTGAAATTGTTTCAAATAATCCACTGCTTCCTTACGTAACTTATTTTGTAAAAAAATATTTATATCAAAGCATAATGCTTTCACAGCCTATTTTCATTTCATTGGCAGCTGGTTGCAGAACAATGACAACTTGCACCATAGGTATCCGTGGACAAGACCAAGTATCTTCCAGAGATCCCTGCCAGTGCCATTCATATCATCTAGGTGGTGTCAACGTCAATACAATCAGTGATTATCAGGAGCTGTTTCAACAAGTTGACTCGCAGAAGCTGCAATCACACCAAAATGGTGGTGTAATGTATAATACATTGTATGGTAATGCTATGTTCAAATTATAAGGTTTGCCTGTTGCCCGGAGGGCCGCTCGAAGAAAAAAGTGGTACGCATGCTCGTACTTCATCGGCCGTCCTTGTCCGTGATTCTGTCTTTATCACTTTCACTTGAGGTTAACTATTGTTTATACTTGGTACAAACTAACGTTACCAAATTTACACAGGTTTTGATGGGTGGTATTCCAAAAAATGATAAGGAAAGAAGGAGTCTGCAGATCTGATTCGGGGAGCTAGTGGGTTCACGCTGCATTGCTGGAAAATGAAAGACACCAAACCAATCGGTCATGATTTTGAAGGCCTTCATCAGGACCCAATGTATTGTATTAAATTATCAAGAACAAAAACCATATGTCCTGTTTCTGCCAATTTATCATTTTGTTGCCAGGAATCAAATTTATAGCAAAACAGTTTAAAATAGTCGAAAAGGTTATTCAATTATGCTTTGAAATAATGTGATATCATGATTTCAGATATTTCAATTTGGAACCATTATCATTTTATTAATTCATTCAAGATCCTGCATATTGTCCATTAAGGTGGTATCAGTTCAAAAATAAGCGTTACCTATTGGATCATCATGCCACGAAGAGGTATGAGAAAGCCGAATTCAGCTGCAACGAAAAGAATGCATCACTAGCGACCATCAATACCATGGGAGAACAACAGTTTCTGGCTGGTAAGTTGAAAGGCCGTTTTGTCCAATAAAAATGATTGCTGTAGATCGTCACACGTGTTGAGAAGTATTCCTGTAAGACAATTGATTTTCCTTTGTTACACTCATGAAATCATCCATGTAATGCATAGTTATCTTTAATGCAATCTTTAAAACAATCAGTAATGTTCAAATGGTTAACAGTGTCTTATATGTTTACTTAAAGTTAACACACACAGATATAAACAATATGAAGCTTTGAAAATGATATAATTACATTAAAACATAACTGTCGTGTTTCTTGCATTTTGTTTGGGCACAGTCAATTGTCGGGGCTTGAGACCTCAGATCAACTGATATAATCCCGTTTGTCCAATCATTTGTTGTCAACATGAAGTATGTACAAAATCAGCCTCAGATTATATGTATTATATGAATTGGTTCCGAAATTTGGGCAGCGGGTCCTCAATTCGGAAAGGCATCGGCACCTGCTTCCTATGCAGAGATTATAATCTCCGTCACAGAAACAGATTCTCACAACCAAGGTGTAAAACTGAGAGGTTTCAAAAATGTACCATTCCATTTATCATTATTAACCAACTCAGCAACAGTTCTCCAGATACCTGACGATATCTTTTCCTGGCTTTGTCAAGGTAAATTTGTTTTGCTCTTTGTATATAATATGTTTTTGTATTTGTAAAGCCGACGCCCTTCAGCCTGTGCTGCTAGTCGGCTATTTTGTACACCGTCAATAAATAAATAAATAAATAAAAATAAATAATATGTATGATTGAACATTAAATATTCAAATATCATTTTACTGAATTTCGTACAGTGGAATGTGACACGTTGGACTTGCAGTCAAAGGTGATGAGTTCGAATCTGATCCGGACTTACAGCGATGATGTTTTGAACAAGACTTTTTATCCATCTTGATTGTCAACATCTATGTGCTCAACCACCAGATGAAGAAAGGGTATCTATTGGGAGAACTATACTACTATTATTGAATAGGTTTAAACGTGCGGTGAAATATATATTGACATGAATTTTAAACTGGGCAACCACACAACATAATTAACAGTCAGCGACCAGGGTTAGAACTGAAGGCCTATAGATATAAGATCGACCGCACTTCCCCATCTGACTCATTAGCTCAGTTGGTAGAGCGTGGCGCTAGTAATGCCAAGGTCCCAGGTTCGAATCCTTGATGGTCAGTGATTTTTCGCTGACTGTCAATTATGTTGTGTGGTTGCCCAGTTTAAAATTCATGTCAATATACATGTATACTACTATTGTATTCAATTTCACCATGCTTATCACAACTATTTATAATGTCTGATGTGTTATACCATCTGTGTTAGTACTTGTGTTTATGGTTCTATTATGTTAACTTTTTTCTCAGGACTTCTCGTTAGCAAAGCTGACGACAACTGGCACGGATATTATATTGGTTTGAGGGATGTAGATCATAGTGAAACATTTGTCTGGAATGACGATACACAGGTATCAATTGCACACTTTTCTATACATATTTATCAACTCTAATCAACGATTACCAGGAAGGAGTTAGGCATGGATGAAGTGAGTGAGATGTTACGCAAATAGGCCCCACCTCAAAAAATATGACTATCTGTGTAAATCTGGAACCGTGATGATCGTCTACGGGATAAACCGATAAACTGAAT
Organism: Ophiothrix spiculata; assembly: GCA_000969725.1. Lineage (NCBI taxonomy): Eukaryota > Metazoa > Echinodermata > Ophiuroidea > Amphilepidida > Ophiotrichidae > Ophiothrix > Ophiothrix spiculata. Next base: position 391,845 of record JXSR01S044446.1, on the reverse strand, counting down.
GCAAAATATCTACTATCTTCTACACGCTTAAATATCTAGTATCTTCTACACGCTTAAATATCTACTATCTTCTACACGGTTGAATATCTACTATCTTCTATATCGTCTATAGATGAAAGTAGAAGATGATAGATGTTTATAAGCGTCTACGTGTAGAAGATAGTTGATATTTTGTATTCAGTATATCAGTTTTACCCCGTAGACGACCGTGTTCCCGATTTACACAGACATGGGTCAAAGTTTCTAAGCGTGCAGTGCATTTGAGTCTTTAATGTTTTGAACCTTTGTCCATAAATGCGGTTTGAAGTTCAAAAGATCTACATTCTTAAATGATTATTACGAAAAAGCGTATGAAGTTTCTATATTCTAAAATTCAGCACCAATAGTTTAGTATTTTAAATCATGCACTTATTATCACTTTGCTACAAGACTTCCAATACATAAAAAAGTCCATCATCCCTCTGTCTGTGATGAAACCAATTACCATTCATTTCCAGTTGCATTATACAAATTGGAAGCCTGATCAACCTTACTTTGAATATGAAGGCTGCGTCACTCTCTTAACTAGAACCAATATGTGGGCTAACCGAAGATGTTCGTCAACGTTTCCCTACGTCTGCAAATGGACGGGTAAGTATTATTCTAAGGTGAAGCGACTATATTATGAATGAAGTTTCGATCATCCGAGTATTCAATATCTTTTTTATTTTTCAAACGTTGTTGACTTTTAAACAAATCTCCGTTACCATGTTACGGTTTAAGGTAAGGATTAGGATAAGATTCCATATAACAGTAAAAAACGGATGAGAAAGTAGTGGGTAATTTCAGAGTTGAGTTTATTTGTATTTGTGTTGGACTAATAATTAAAGAGCTTCCGATTTCACGACGGATCATTCCAGGGACGGCAAGATCATCGAGTCAACTGAAACCATTTCACGAATAGCTTACAAAAATGTCAAAATGTAGAACTGGAGTCGCCATTTTACGTACTCATGCACTACATGTAGATGCAGGTTATTCGTCATTATATATTTTGATACTTGTGAAACGTTGGAAAATTATTTCAGGACAGGCGAATTGTCCAGCGCAATGGTACAAGTATAATACTGACTGTTACTTCTTCGAGCACGATTCAAACTCTGACTACTACAATGCCAAACTTGAATGCAATAGTAAGAACGCTACGTTGGCTTCAATCCATAGTGAAGATGAACTGCACTTCATTTCAGGTAATTATTGCATTTTCAATATTATTCCATAAGTTTTGGAATTTTACCGCTCGGCCACGCGTGTCTCCATGCGGAGACACGCGTGGCCGAGCGGTATAAGTCTCAGACTGTTAATCATTGGGCATTGACAGTGTGGGTTCGAATCCGCTCAGCGGCGTGTGCAATTTCCTTGAGCAAGAAACTCACTCCTATGTGCTCCTCTCCACCCAGGTGTCAAATGGGTACCGGCATTCTTCAATGCTGGGAAGGTAACAGGCTCGCGGTGCAGGAGGTGTGGCGATCCCCTCTCCGCAAAATTTGAGTCTGGCCCAATCGCTAGCGAAAGAGAGATGCGCACTCCGACCAAGTTCGTCCCCTTTACCTTTACTTACCATAAGTTTTACATAATTAATTCATTAGATAGTAAAGATAATGTATATTATCATTCATTCAATCATTAAAAAACAGGTCTTTGTAGTATGCAAATGTTATTTTCTATGCTCTTAGGGTACCCTTCGCCCCAAGGGTAGGCTGCCGGTATATCGCCTGTAGTCACTATATGATATATCATACCATTAAATATTGTAGGGTACCTTTTGCCCTGAGGGTTGGCTGCCAGTAATTCGCATGTAGTCGTTTTTAAAACATTGTAGTATTATCAAAAATTATATTCTGGTATTATATTGTATTTTTTGTATGACGTCTGTTTGTATCTCAGTCAGATATGCTCTTTGGACAACTTTACTGAGTATTATTATAGATAGATGTAGATCACTCAGTAGATAAAAAAAATACAACAATTTCATTGGTTAATAGCTAAAAAGAATATTTTCCGTATTGCATTAAATTTCAAAGTTCTATGTAATACGAAATCCTCCATGTTATACGAAAAAGTCGTATCGTACAGCTCTTTTACCAATCCAACTTGTATTGCTTTTGGGACATGTAGTCGTGTTACAAAGGGTGCGCTGTTGTTATGCGTGCGAGACTAACTGCAATTTAAAATTGATTGCAATGTTATAAAGAATATATAAAAAATAAAAAAAATTCAAAGCATTTCCCTGGCATTTTCAAATTTTTCCTGTCAACGTTCGTGTTTACTGAGTGATAAATTCGTTATCCCCTGTTTGTTCTCATGCAATACAAAATATTATTCTATAACATTCCAGGCGAAGATGTAACTTTCTAACTTACTAAATCTAACATTCCCCATTTTGTATTTTGTCCTTCATGCGCTGTGTGATTTAGTTATTTAAACATTTTTTTCATATATTTTGGGTTTCATCAAGACATCAAAAAAGTAGTGAATTACGGACATAATTTCACATTTATAATTATAAAAACACATATTCATCATTTTCGATTGAGGAATTTGAATCACCTTTTTACTATTTGTTTCCAAGCGTTTAGCAACTTCATACCGTCTTTTGATGGCCAACTCCATCCTCTTGAGATAATGAGAATTTGCCTTTGAAGTTCTGATTTTAAGATTGCGTTTACCGGCCCCTTTAGTGCTAAAACTTGATTTAGATTAACATAAGTACTAATTATCTTTTACTCATTTCCTTCGATCCTCAATTCGATCTTCGTTACATTTCTTTTTGATATCTTTTGTTCTCCTAGACCTCCTGGTGGACAACCCAAACAAAAACTTTTATGGATACTATATTGGATTGGAAGACAAAGATCAGAATGAAACGTTTGTCTGGATTGATGGAACAGAGGTAACAATGCATCATGTGTGAAAAAAAGGACGTTCCAATAAGACCATGGATACACACTGACGATTGGCACTGAGCCTTGGTTGTCTTATACCAGTGTAATGAGACTGAGTGTCTCTCATAACCAGGAGTCCGGGACTCCGGGTCTAATTGAACTACACAGAATAAGTCGCAATCGATGATTTATTGATCGCACATGTACAAGTACGTTCTACACAATTTAATAGTAGCTAGGACATTCAGTCACACGGACGCTGTATTTCATTACACCTGTCTATGTCATCTAGCGGATCGAGCAAACGTTATTCTATTTGTACAGCCTCTTTTGATAATTCTTTTTATGAAGACATCGATCATGGTACACTGCATGTACTACATTGTATTCAGATCAAACTGCAAATTGTTGAACTGCAAAATTATTTTTTGATTATGAAGGGAAATTCAAAGCACGTGTATTTTTTCTAAAGAAAAAATATCAGAATTCACCAACACTTATTCGCATATTGTAGCATTTACAGTTGAATGCTTTTGTTTGATACATGTATTTGTGTGGTATTCCACAGGGTTCTATGCTTGGTAATCTTTTATTCTATTCATCCCCAATACATTTGCATGGTATATATTGTACGTCTTTCGACAAATTCTGATGAATCGTCTTCTTTTTGTTACTATAAGTGTCTTTCCATACAGAAAAACAGTTCTAACAACATGAACAATATGATCGTAAACCATTAATTTAATTTTAATTTTTTACATAAATGCAGTTGAATTATATCAATTGGTATCCAGATGAACCAGATTTTGGCAAACCAGAATGCGTCCTTATTTTATCCAAAAGTGGTCAATGGAATAATGTTAAGTGTCGCCTCGGAAGCCCATATATCTGTCAACAAGATCTCCGTAAGTATAAGACCAACTTAGGTGTGTCAGTACTCATTTAGATTCGGTACTTTACTTTCCTCGTCCATTCAATGCAATGGATTCTCGTTGGTTTATTCTTCTACCTTTTCACGACTTTATCATGTTTATTATTTATTTATTTTCCATTGTTACACAGTTGTTCTTGACAACATACCAGATACAACAATTTATGTCGAAATGAAGACGCAGACAGAGCACAGAGAGACTCAACTATTTCTCAAGATTTTGTAACACAGAGAGACACTGCTGGTGTAACACGGACAGACACAACTACTCCTAAGAGCATTGTAACATACACATGCGCAACAGATATTGTAACAAGGACAGACACCACTATTTTTCATGATATTGTAACACGGACAGACACACCCCTTCTTGACGATATTGTAACACGGACAGGCACAACTTTTCTTGAGGATATTGTAACACGGACAGACACAACTATTCTTGGGGATATTATAACACGGACAGGCACACCCCTTCTTGAGGATATTGTATCACGGACAGGCACCACGTCAGAGGATATTATAACAGGGACAGACACAACTATTCTTGAGGATATTGTTACTCCGAGAGACACAACTATTCTCGGGGATATTGTAACACAAACAGACACAACAAATATTCCAGAAGATATTGTAACACAGACAGATACAGCCACCCTTGAGGACATTTTGACACGGACAGACACACCCCTTCTTGATATTGTAACAAGGACTGACACAACTATTCTTGACGGTGTTCTAATACGGAAAGACACACCTACTCTTGAGGACATTTTAACACATACATACACAACTATTCTTGATGATATTCTAAAACGGACAGACGCAACTATTCCCGAGGATATTCTAACACAGACAGACACAAACATTCCCGAGGATATTGTAACACGGACAGACACAACTATTCTTGAGGATATTCTAACACGGACAGACACAACTATCCTTGGTGATATTGTAGCATGGACAGATACCACATCAGAGGATATTACAACAGGGACAGACACAACAATTCTTGAGGATATTGTTACTCCGAGAGACACAAATATTCTTGGGGATATTGTAACACAAACAGACACAACAACTCTTGGGGACACTGTTACATGGACAGACACAATTACTCCGGAGGACATTGTAACACAAACAGATACACGTACTCTTAAGGACATTTTAACACGTACATACACTATTCTTGAAGATATTGTAACATGTACAGATACAACTACTCCAGAAGATATTGTAACACAGACAGATACAACTACTCTTGAGGACATTTTAACACGTACATACACAACTATTCTTGAAGATATTGTAACAAGGACTGACACAACTATTCTTGAGGACATTTTAACAAGTACATACACACCCCTTCTTGACGGTATTCTAACACGGACAGACACGACTATTCTTAAGGATGTTGTAACACGAACAGACAGACCTACTCTTGAGGACATTTTAACACGTACAACTATTCTTGATGATATTCTAACACGGACATACACAACTATTCTTGAGGATATTGTAACACAGACAGACACAACAATTTTTGATGACATTATAACACGGACAGACACAACCATTCTTGAGAATATTGTAACACTTACAGACACAACCATTCTTGAGGATATTGTAACACGTACAGACACAACTATTCTTGAGGATATTGTAACACGTACAGACAGACCTACTTTTAAGGACATTTTAAAACATACATACACAACTATTCTTGAAGATATTGTAACAAGGACTGACACAACACATACATACACAACTATTCTTGATGGTATTCTAACACGGACAGACACAACAATTCTTAAGGATATTGTGACACAGACATACACACCTATTCTTGAGGATATTGAAACACGGACAGGCACAACCATTCTTAAAGATATTATAACACAGACAGACACAACTATTCTTGAGGATATTCTAACACGGACAGATACTACACGTTTGCAGGATAAGAATCCAAGAACTACTCACAGAGCATTAAGCACGGTGACAGAGATGCTTCCAACTGTTCTAACTGATTTAGCTGATGCCATAACTACAGATTGGACAAAAGCAAGTACACCAACAGGTAATAACATTGTTATTAGTTTAGTACATTAGTCGTTTAGTAAGTGCATCATGTGCGTTCTGGTTTTTATAAAATCAAGAATACTTTATATAATCATCGGTTTTCTTTATGTCTGTTTGAAGAATGGTGTCCAGAAAATTGGCAGAGTTTTGCAAACCATTGCTACAGATACTTTAGTTCAACAAGGAACTGGGCTAACGCACGTAATGATTGTCAAAGTTATGGAGCAGAATTGGCGAGCATTCACTCTACCGATGAAGATGAATATATTGATTCTCTCAAAGGCAATGAATATGTACGTATACACATAGAGTGGTATTATAGTAATGTATTGTAATGTCAATTTGGGTTTTCTTAGTAAGGTTCACTTAAAAATGTTTTAAGTATTGATTTTTGTTGCTGTTGTCGTTAAAATATTGCACATTTTTGTAAAGTTCATCCTGATGCAAGAGCTCAGTGTAGGAAGTTGCGCAGAGTGGGAAGTTGGAAAGATCAGATTTTATTCTTTTCCTTTCTTTTCGATCAATCGTCGTCCCACTGATGGACGAAGCCCTCTCCAAGTGATGCTGTCTAAGGTTTCTGTCAACATGCCTTATGTCACCCTTTTTTTGGGGGGAGGGGGTGCCTCTCTGTAGCCAATATGTTTTCTACCATCGTGTAGGTTTTTCCCTTGAGTTTTTATTTTTGCGGTTGGGGTTGGTGGGATTTAAAAAAAAAAAATATGTGCTTGATTTTCTCGAGTATGGCACCAGCTCCTTTTTCCCCTTTAACCTGTCAGTGTTATTAATTTCATGTTTTGCCTATATTATTAACATGATATGTTTGACTTTGTTATAGCGTAAGGCAGTAGAAGGGGTCTGTTGCAGAGTATTTATAACTTTTTTCCAACCACCAGACCCAAGCACATGGAATATATATAAAGACAAACATACGATTTGACACTATTGTGCAGCAACCGTCTTCAATGTTTTCATTTTTCCAAACAGACATGGATCGGCTTGTATAGGGCCTACAGCAATACATTCCGATGGAGTGATGATACAGATGTGGTGTTTACCGACTGGGGATCGTTTGGGTCTACACAGCAACCTGACAACAGTGGAGGTCTACAAAACTGTGTTAAAATTGGCTGGACTAAATCGACAACTCAATGGGATGATGCCAATTGCCCTGGCAAACATCCCTTCATTTGCAAGAAGCAACCAGGCCCGTAGCCAGGATTTTTTCAAGGGGTGCGGATTTTCAAAAAGTGGACCTTTTGGAGGAAAACTTTTTGTTTTGGTCGACCCAAAACTAATTTTAGTGGTTTTGACAAAGTGACAAG